>JAJHUR010090913.1:0-15851 GCA_027495735.1 Lutjanus campechanus
AAAAAAAAAAGAGGGGGGGAAAGATTCACTTGACAGAAACGCTCAAGGCCTAACTTTAAATAGCTCTGTGCCGTTTCTGTTTTTTCCTCCGTCTCTGTTTATTATTGGTGTGGGCCTCTGCTCCACAGGACCCTCTTGAATGCATTTTGTAGTCGAGGGAACTGAGCCTCTCTCCTAAAGAAGCCCTAAGACAGACCGTTTACATAAAGATTACATAAAGAACGTGTTTGTTCTGAGAATGATAATGACTTAGTGATTGTATGCACAGGCCGTAGGGGAGAGCAGCAGCAGCAGCTTCCTCGGCTGGCACAGTACGATTGTCTCTGGATCTCATCACTGCTAATGTCTCTGGTTTGGCACAGGAGCACAGGAGCAGTCATGACCCCCCTCAGCCTCAGCCCACCTCTCTGTCCGACCCTCAGAGCAGACACGCACATTTCCCCCCCGGAGGTCACTGAACCTGTCTCATGCACTAAACCTGATGATTTCTTTCTTTCACTACATATTCCTTTTCCCTTTCTCATTGAAGTTGTAATGTTTGGCACCACCCATGGTTTCTGTGGTAACAGCAACTGTAGTCTAAAACCTGAGCAAACACTCTTCGAAGAAGTGGCGAGGTGTTTACAGTGCAGCCAAACAAACTTTGTACTGCACCGCACACCTTTTTCTGACCAGACATTAGCCAGGAGCAGCCTTAAAGGACCAGTGTCCAGGATTTCATTCCATCTTGCAGTGAGATTGTAGATTTTTAACCAACTAAATACTGCCTTCCCTTCCGAGTGTGTAAGAGAAACTCCTGAAAAACATGACAGGTCCTCTCTGGAGCCTGTGTTTGGTTTGTCTGTTCTAAACAACAGTAGAAACATGGTGGTTTGACATGGTGGCTTCTGTGGAAAAGGCCCCCATGCCTGCTACTGCTGTCATATTGATTTTGAATACTTGAAATGATTTCAATGCTCATTTTCCACAACATCAATACACTAGAACCAGCTACATATTGTTGTTACAAATGGGCTGCGAGGGGAGAGTGTTGGCGAGCCAGCTGTCAGCAGCGTTAACTAAAAGCATTTAAGTATAGGACGGTAAAATGAGAAAGACATATTGTGTGTGTGTGAGTAACTGTGACAATATTCTCCACAATTTGGTATCCTCCACTGGCTATTTTTGCCTTGATGTCATCCACTTTAGCCAGCAGCTAGTCTACATCGGCTGTCAGTTCAGACAGTGACATCCCATTGATTGGCAGGATGTGGGGTCAAAGGTTGTGTCGTAGACTTTCACAGTAAAATCCTGCCGTCTGATCAGGCTTAACACTGCTGTATTAGTGGATCTAAATGTCAAAAATACTGCACAATCATTTTCATTTCTGATTTCTCCAGGGGGAAAAACATGATATTGTATTGTATGTGTTATATTATACAATTATTTCCTGTGAATTTATGTAAATATATATTTTTATGGGTCACCCGGGTATTTTTATAGGTACCAGATCTGGTGCAGGACTCGAGGCTGGACTGTAGGTAAACCATTTTATGAACGGTGAATACAAAACAACTTGGGCTTTCCTTACATTATGAATATTTCATCTCTTTTATAACAGAAGCCCTACACATGAAGAGTATCTGGATGTAAACAAATGCGCTGTGTGGTCTTTAATGTGAAGAGATTTCATCAGGTTGCTGTGTGCTCTAGATGCTGCGGCTGTGAGGCAGCCTGAAGGATTCACCCCAGGCAACAGCCGATTTATGGAGTCTATACTCTCGGCTTAGAGAAGATGGTTTATTTCTTTAGGCAATTTTTAATCAGACACATTCTGGCATTTCCTTTGGAGGGTGCTGTGGTTGTATTCCACATGCAGTTTTTGAAAACTGATCATAATAAACTAAATTTGTCAACATCACATTGCTATGTGTCAAACCTTGGCCTGAAAATAGCTCTTGTGCAGCTCCTGTGCTTATTTAAATCTGTTCCTCCATTATTTTCTCTCCGTCCCTTTTCCTCTCTTTGCAGCGCTTTCTCTCTTGTCGTGGCTGGACGGCATCCAGACTGTTTTGATGACAATGTGAGCCTGGCTTCTGTCATTTCTGTTTTTTAGATCCAATGTCAGTGTGAGAAAAATCCAATTTTTGCACAAGCGGACCTGTCAGTTGACATGGCGAGCATGATTGCATGATTAAAGTTGCATTGGAACAAGTGTAACCGTAGGCGAGAACATATTGCTGCAAAAAGGGCTCTTTTTTGTTTTCCATTCATTCAGTATGTTTCCGTCTCGCCTCTTCCAGCCCTCGTATGCATCTCCAGTCTTTTCTTCCCTCCCCTTTAAGTGTTTTGCAGGAAATCTGATTGCTCAGTTCCGTTTGCATTCACTCGCCATCTGCTGAATTTGGCTGCAACTGTGAATCAATTCTTAATGTTGGTAGCTTGGCATTGACTTGCCTGCTCTGTTTCTTTGAGCCTCCATTTCATCTTTTTTTTTTTTGTGGTCTCTGGTAGGTTTTGATCTTTAAACAGTAAACAAAACACCAGTCCAATCCATGACTCTCAATAAAAAAAACAGCTCACAGAAAAGTCACCTCAACCAGCAATAAACAAAGACGGAGCCTGAAATGAAATGTAACATAAAATAAGGGATTGTAATGTTTACGATAGTAAGTTCATAAATTAGGTATGAAATTGTTTGCTCTTGAAGTAGTGCAGTTATGTGCTTTTCAAGCTGATTGATATTAATACAGAACTTTAAGAATTTTCACAGTTTTTTATGGCATAGCCCTGAACCATATCCTTTCAGCTTTGTCTCCTTCTAAAGAGACAGTAAGAAACAAAACAGATATACAGCAATCAGGAAACAAATACCATCTCCAGTTGAATCTTGTCAACCAAAACAACATGTGGCACACTGTGGAGAATTTAGGCTTCTGTCTTATGTCTCAAGTGGAGATACGTATCTTCTTTGTAACTACTTTAGTTTATTTTTTAGTGATTCAGCCACAACAAAACTTTTTTACTCTAATAACTGGAGGTAAAAACAAGAGCCCACGGCCATGCTCGCGGCTATGTGAGGCTGCACTTCGGCACAGCTGTTATTTGAGTTAACTGCTAACATCAACATGCTAACATGCTGATGTTTAGCAGGTTCAATGTTAACCATGTTTACCGCCTTAGTTTAGTTTGTTAGAATGCCAAAAATAAAACAGATATATAGCAATCAAGAAAAAACACAAATAATGCAGTTCAAACAGATAATTCTTCTTCTTTTTTTTCTTTTTTTTGAAGTTATTTTTTTGGCCATTTTGCCTTTATTGGATAGGATAGCTTGAAGAGTGGACAGGAAATGGGGTAGAGAGAGAGAGGGGATGACACGCAGCAAAGGGCCGAAGGCGGGAGTCGAACCAGCGGCCGCTGCAGAGAACTACAGCCTCAGTACATGGGGCGGACGCTCGACCAACTGAGCTAAACCTCCGCCCCAAACAGATATTTCTTCTAACTGAATTTGCTAGTTACCAATACCCCTTTTCCATACACATGTACTGGCTTGACTTGGCTTGGTTTGACTCAGCACATCAGCCCAGCTGGCAGGGATTTGCATTTCCACTATAACAGAGCTACCTGCTTGTGTGTCAAGCAGCTGTAATATGGTGGATAAACACTTTATTTACTGTAAAGACTTCACAGTAAAAGTCTCTACTTCTTTTGTTGTCTTAAAACTTTTATTGTGAAGCACCAAAATCAGGAAATGTTGGGTTTTCACAGGTCACAGGTTGGCTGCAGTCAGCGAGATATCACTGCAGGAGGCGGGTTGGGCTCGCTGCTTTGAGGAGGTCGAGCAGACTTGGCAAAGCTCATTGCAATAAATGTGGTAATGGAAATGCAAATCAGCATGGCACAGTTTGACTCAGTGCAGCCAAAAGTGCCACTGGAAAAGCCCCACAACAGACTTCCCTAGACCTGAGACAGTCACATGGCTAAATTAGGGTTACTGCTGCACACTGTTAAACATTTACCTCTTGACTTTCACCTATTAATCTGTCATTTATAGTGTCATGTCTGTGGTGTCTCTCCTTGTGAAGCATTTAATGAATTCAGTCTGAACTCTGAATCAACTCTTGTCGTTTGATAAACCTTGGCCCTTCCTGCAGCTGGGGTCCTCCGTCAGCCTGCTTCGCTCCTCAAGGCGAGTACAGTGGCAGCGCAGTGATAGTTTCCATGGTGCAGTCAGATGAAAGTGGATGATAGCTGATGAATGCTGTGCACTGGCACTGACTTATTACCCAGATATTAAAGTATAATAGCGTGGGAGATCCTTGTCCCCTGTCATTCATGGCCCAGCCATGGCCAGATATAAACATGAATGATGTCCTGTGGATCTGACAAAAGAAACAGGGTCAGGGTCGCTGTCTGCCAGCACTTTGGTATTTTTTAAATATTTTTTTTGATCGGGTGTCCCACAACTGGAAGGATGTGCTAAAGCATCCTTGAGCAAGATGCTTAACCTCTACCATCTCCCAGCAGAGGGTTAATTACCCCCTCGAGGCAACGAACAAACTGCTGTTATAAGAGGAGGAACTGTTGTGCAGAGATGTTGTGTTCCTCTGTCTGAGCTGTTCATGGTGTGCAAAACAAGAAATCAATGATTCGGGCCCACAAAAGTAAAAACTCTTCCCAGGTTTGACTTCAGTATATTTACATTCTTCATATGACTGCACATAATTGCTGATATTTAAACCTCAAAACAGGAAGTATTTTAAAACCAAAGCGTGGGGGTCTGGGCGGAATAAGAATGACTTTTAAAGAATAAAAATTTTAAAAGAAGTGCAAATTTGTTGTTGTTGAAGTGTTGTTTTTTCTTTGGACATGTGCCGGATGCCACAAGTAGGCGGGAGTGGAGAGAGAAAGAACCACAGATTCTGCCTTTTGATTTGATTCTTGAAACTGAAAGCTCCTTTTGATCAATTTTCGATTTAATATTGAAATCGTGACGCCCCTATTATCTTGATATGGATCCCATTTTTAGTACAAGGTGTAAATGAGGTGATAGATTACGATTTTTGGACAAGGATCATTTCTTTAACGTGTAATTACAGAGGGTGATAAAGCAACATTTAAATGATTATGGTCTATTAGACAACAAATGGAGGAGAACAAAGGTGGCTCTCCACACCCTTTATTGTTGTTGTGATTTCCTTTCTTATTTTGGCGGGGCACTCCAAACCGAGGGCAGCTCTAAAACAAAGTAAAGGGTTAACAAAGCCTTCAGCTCAGCTCAGAAAAAAAGTATAAAAGAAGTGGTAATTAAAGCCTATTTGGTGTTAACTTTCTGCTGCAGACAATCTTCAGGCTTTTTCAGAACAAATCATGTTTTTTTAATGAGGGCAAAACGAGGCTGCTTAATTTCAATTTAGCTGGGACAAGAATATAAATGCGCTCTGTTTAAAAACCCCCCATCTTTTGTGTTTGTGTGGCTGCCGCTCCGTGCACACATACCATCCTGCTTTATAGAGGATTTCGTATGCTTTCAGAGAGATGCAGCAGTGATGTGAAACAAACGGCTAACAAGCAGTGGAAGTCAGGAACAACCCCCCACAGAGCAGAAGATTTACAGACTCCACACAGGGGTCAATTACTGCACGCGTGCACACACACGAAAACGCGCAATTTCTTCTCTTATTGATGAGATTGATTTGTGGTGCTCAGGCGCACTTTCCTGCCAGCTGATGTGTACGGGAGCTGATTAGAGAGGTGATTTATGACTGACCATGAATAATGGCTCTTTGAGCTCAGCTGGATTGACCTGCGAGGAGAGACGCCGGGGATGCATGGCGAAAAGACAAATGGGTTAAGCGAGGTAAAGCGGGACAGAGGGAACGAGATGAAGGGGGACATAAGAGCATTAGGCTGCTCCTGTGCAGAAGCCGGGCTTATTGTGAAGCTCATTGTCTCGGGCCAAAGCAGACCTGAGACCTGCCAACTGCGCTCATCTCCCGCTGCTTTGTCAGGGCTGACTCTGTGAACACTCACCTTACAGATGACAAACAGACTTAAAGGAGAAATCTGTAAAAATATTTACTGTAATAAACCATACAGTGACCATCAGAGACCATCAGAGATGAAGGAAACATATTCCGATCCATAACTTGTGTTTTTGTTTACCCGTTTCACATTAAATAGAGTTCAAATTATTGCAGAATGTTCACAGAATGAGTCAGTGTTATGAGCTGTAAGAAATCATTAACAATCTTTTAGAAGGAGCACATCAGAGATATTCAACCTGCAGCCCGTGGTCCAAATCTGGCCTTGACAGGGTGCTGGGTGGCCCTCCAGTGATTTCTAATTCACAATGGAAATAAATTGTTTCCCGCTGGAAAATATTTGTTTGTTTATACATCAGTAAATGTTCAGTAAGTTGTATATTAGTGCACACACACACACACTACCACAGCTAATATATTCTATTTGTCCTGTTCCTGGTAGGAGCAGTTTATGGTTTATTTATTATACCAACATTTGAGTGACTGCATGACAGAAGAGGTTCCAGGTGTGTTTGATGTTATGAGAGCCAGACAGATATCGGTTGGCTGATATCATCACCTGATATTGGCCTAGCACAACTGTATTGGTCTATATCGGTATCAGGGTTTATGTTGTCCAATTTTCTTTTTTCATTTACAAAGAATAATGCAGATTTCTCTCATTTTATAGTTTTTAGAGGCCACATTTTATGTATATTTGCGCCTTTTTCTTTATTCAAGTTGTTCTGTTTATCTTTCTTTATTTATAGTTATTTACAATTATTAAAAGTACCAACGAAGGGTTGCTGCTAAAATATTTAGCGTATTTTTTTACTGCCTAATATTAGCTTGCAGTTGCAGGTGTTAAATGCAATAAAATATCTGATTTATCTTTTATTCATATAGACCTTGTGTCCATGCCCAATATAATTTAGTTAATAAGTTAAACGAATAAATCAGTTAATTTGAAAACAAAGAATTTCAAATCAAGTTAAGTTATTGGCCTTTTATACTTCTTCATTTTGTCTCATAAATATTATTAATGTGTGTTTATTACAACTGACAAACAACTGGCAGTTCTAAACAGCTGATCAACTTACAGTGTAGGACTCATCGTCGCTTGTTATTGTCAGATTTCAATGTTGCGCTTGTCTTGCACTCCTGCAGCCTGCCTGAGCTTCCTCGAGTCTGGAGAGGAAGGGGGCGGAGAGAAACAACCCCCTTCAACCATAGACTGTATTTTAAATAAGATTTCAAGCTATTTACTATACCATCTATGGCTCCAATTCGCTTTTTAGACTGCTGTACAATTTTTTGGACGTGCAGTTGTTACATACTGCTCCTTTAATGTGATGTATTAATAGAAAATAAAAAACACAAACAGGTCCTTGAGGATGTAATACAATGCAACACTAATGAGCGACTGATTAACAGCTGTCCTATTAAAGTCGTCCCTTTCTTAGCACCTGACATTTCACTTTAAACAAGCTAATAGTTTAACTTCCACCCTTCTAGCTAGCGTGAAATTGGCACTTAGAGCATCATGAGTCTTGGACATCTATTTAGGGTGTGACAATGAGTCAATCAGTTCTGAGCACGCATGACTTCCTGCTGAAATTAATTAGCATTGTGTAATGAAATGTGGCTTTCGCCCTGCGGCGGTGGGCTGTTTAAATCAGACGTCTTAGAGGAGCATGCAGTGACTTCAGGATCCGCGCTCCGTGTTGCTGCATCCCATGGCAGCGGCCCCGCACACACATGCTGCCAGGGAGGAGAGCGCACAGAGGCCAAATGCCACTGCCAGCCACAGTTGAATTTGTTTACTGCAGATAAGTAGAGACATCCTTGCCATCACAGTGACTGAACGCTGAGAAGATGATTTTGGCTGAGCTTCTGGGGGGGGGGGGGGGGGGGGTCTACGGGGTCAGGGCTCATGTTTGGTGTAAATGCGTCTGCATTGACACACGTACGTGCGCACTTACGATGCACAGGGCAGCAGCATATTTCTAATTAAAGTTTTATTTGGGTTAAGCTGTTGACATGAACCCTTGATAATCTGCAACTGAGTCTCCCTGTGGACATGAACATGATTCACTCAGCATCAGTATTCTTGTCTACCTGTGGTGTCTGGTCTGCAGATTGACCTGTCTGTTGCCCCCTCCCCCTTTGACCCCCTTTCTCTTTTTGATATAGATTGATTGATGTTTGGATAGCCCTCGATGAAAGTAGAGAAAGAGGTGTCACCTCTGAAGAGAAGGCTTAAAGGTATAATATGCAACATTTTCCTAAGAAAAAAAAAAAGCCGTTATCTCCTCTGTGTTTGCTTGTAAATGGCTGCCATGGACACTCAAAACAGAGCTGTGTACATAAACACTGTTCCCAGTGTAAAACCTTCTGGCCTGTGACACAGCACGAGGTAAAAGTGGTGCTTGAATTTTATGTAAACAGTTTCAGGGAGCATCTGCAGTTGAACTAGAAAGCTGTTAGATTCAGTGCACTTCTCTACACGACATCCCGCACACATTGTTTGATATTTGGCTTCAGCACAAAACAAAAAGTGTTGATGTCACTGTAATAGAGCAGGGGGCACCCGGAGTTGAACTGGGGACCTCTTGATCTGCAGTCAAATGCTCTACCACTGAGCTATACCCCCTCCCACCATGTGATTCACATCTGGCTGACTATATCTGACAGAATAAACGGGTTAAAAATTGCAGGTTTAAGTTGTAGAAATCACTTTTTAAAAAGTACGTTAATTTCAGGTGTATATTTGCCTCTACCATGATCTGTTTTGTCTTTAAAATGAGAAACCCAGGCACCTTTACAGTAGACTTAGTAACATTTACAACTCCAGACTTGATGGCTTGTTACTGTAGTCACAAGATAAATTGGAGGACTTATCAGGCAAGAAATGGCTACATTTTAGATGGTCTTTTAATCTTTGAATAATTTTTTTTTACCTGACTAAAGATGTATTCAAATAAAATAGGAAGAGGAAAAAAAATCACTCTCTTAGTTGACACGGTCACAACCAAGAGCAGTTGCTCCCAGACTGGGGGGTCAGGACCTCCCATCGCTGCATAATTTTACAGTTAGAGTTTAAGTGCCATAAATTTAAAAAAGAAAAAAGAAAAGAAAAGACTCCAGTCACTCCAATGGAAAAGGGAACTCTGCCAAGTCCAATGATGCCTGCCGCAAGGCTCTGTGACAGTTCAAAAGTCTATGAAAGAGAGTAAAGTTGAAGCAAAGGGGGTGAGGCAAAGAGTCACCAGTGAAAAAAAAAACTCTGCCACGTCCAATCATGACTCCCACAAGTGCCTAAAACAGGTTAACGTGTTATCAAAAGGGTGTGGGCAAAGTATAAGAGGCGGGGCTAACTGGCACCATTGAAATAGAAAAACTCTGCCCATAACGGTGAAACCAGTAATGCCTCCCTCAAGAGTCTACGGCAAACAGTTCATGAGTTTGGCCATATTGTACAAATCCATTTAGAAGTTATGGGCCTTTTTGCTATATTCCATCCCATTACCACGCCCCTTTTAGCCAACTGGCCCTTGACAAAGTCCCGCCCCTTTTTGCTCTGTGCTCCAATAACAGTTGAGCAAACTTGTAAATGTGACACATATAGTCATACCTTAAATGAGCTAACGTTAGCAAAATGCAAGCTAACTAGCCATCTAATGATTGATATAGATTAGTTAGCTAGTTTTCTAGCGTTTTTGTTAACATTGGCTAACTTAAGATGTGAATGTGTGTCACTTTTACAGGTCCACCATCAACATCTTTCTATCATCTTCAAAATTTTGGTTTACTTTTCAAGTCTAGCATATCAAAGTAGAGGAAACAAGAAAGGAGAGAAGTGAGGTACCAAGCTCCCTTAACTGTCACAGAGCAAAATTTGACCTCCACGGCAAATTTCAGTCTCCTGGGATGAAAACTGTGGCTGCTAAAGGTTTTTTTGTATATATAATTTCAGGAATTTGGAAGTAAATTGTGAACAATAAAATATGTTTTGGTTTCAGACTGTTGGCACTGTGAAGCATTGTGAAAACATCACTTTGGGCAATTTTCATTCCTTTCTGACATTTAATTGACCGAATGATTAGTTTAGACAATAACTGACAGATAAATCAACAATGAAAATAGCTGTTAGTTGCAGACCTACATTATATGGAGTAATCAAGGTCAAATATGTTTGTTTTTTTCCACCCGGAGTTGTGTTTGGGCTGTACTGGCCCACAGGCAGCGTGCTGTGTATACGTGACCTCCAACCTTACATGGTATGAAGCATTGTTCTCATCCAGCGGCATGTGGTGTATATGATGTGTAAAGCGAGAGTGTCTGTCCTTTTGGATGATGATGAGCAGGAGGAGGTGGAGGTTTTGGAGAGGGGGATGGGGACGGAGAACAGTAGTGAGAGGAGGCAGAATGGAGGGAGGTTGGCGGAAGGGTGAGAGTGTGCTGGGATTTGTGGGGGCGGGTAGCGAGGGCCCACAGGGAGGAAGGTGGGGGATGGTGAGCGACGAGGGGATACTAGTGTGCTGAGCCCACCGTCCCCCTTCTTCAAATATTATAATACCTTTCTACTGTGAGCTGGCGAGGCTCCATTTTCTGCCTTCAGTTGCCAGACTACCAGTGTATGAATGGGGATGTTGCATGAGGGCTTTGTCTCTGCTCAGCGCCCGGTGCCATGTGGTGAAACAGGGCACTCCATTCATGCACTCTTGCTGATTTCGTCTCATTAGACTGTGGGCGCCATGCGTGTGGAGCTGCCTTTGTGTGCTTATGTGTACATGCATGCCTGTGTGTTTCTATAGAGGGTGAGCAGTGATTGCTCCGCTTGCAGGGTTTGCCTCTGTAACATATGTGCGCATCAGGCGTAGATCAACATCTGTATCCATGGTGTTCTTTTTCCCCCTGTGAGCTGTGGTGGTCTCAGTTCGTCTGAGGGGCAGGGCCAAAAAAAATTATAAGTGCACGAGATGTATGCGATGGGGCACCAGCATAATGCATTTATAGTGGCACAGTTACAAACCCTAGTTTACACTAAAATTGCCTTATTATGTGACTTGAAGTATAACTACACCCCTGTAGTAAAAACACACGGTGAACTATTATCGATTTAACCAACTAACCTTCTCGTATGTAAGGCAGCTGATATGTCACTGCATCGCACTTTCTCCACTAGAGGGGCACCCTAGAGGGCACTTAATCCACTGGATGGGTATGCTAGAGGGCAGTTTATGATCTTTCATCTACTGTAAGGCATCCTAGAGGGCATCTAATCATGTTTTCTGCACTGAAAGGGCAGTCTAAAGGACACTTTATCATGTTTTATCCACTGGAAGGCACCCTAGAGGGCACTTTATCCAATGAATGGGCATGCTTGAGGGCAGTTTATCATCTTTCATCCACTGGAAGGCATTGTAGAGGGCACTTTATCATGTTTTCTGTGCTAGAAAGGCACCATGGAGAGCAGTTTATCCTGTTTTCTCCACTGAAAGGGCATCCTAGAGGGCACGGTATCATGTTTTATCTACCATAGTAACATCCAAGAGGACATATTTGCAGCATTGTTTTGAACATGTGTCCACCAGTGCCTGTGAGGACAACAATGGATAAGAACTCATATCAGGGAAGGGCGGGGGCACTACTCTCTCCAAATTCAGTCAAGATTTTCCCGCCTTCAGGCCCGTTGTGAAATCGACACACGCTTTGATGAACGCGTTACCGTCGGGATCGCCTTGTCCAAAAACAGCCCCTAACGGTGCGACCCGTATTTTAGAGCCCGCTCCGAGTCCCTGACCCGAAAGCGTGGTTTTTGTTTTCACTCCGTACACATGTTGAATTGCAACATGCAGCGAGGGAGAAATGAGTGTGTTTGAAACGCACCATCAGCGCTATCCTCCGAGTCAGCTCTCATCACCATTCTACTCTTTGTATCTATCAGTCTTTCAGACAGCAGAATGGCCCCTACAGTGTAGACCGAGGCTGAAAGCTGCAGCTGCTGCACACACTGAGCAGAGGCAAGGGACAGCACTCCCCCTGCTCCTCCACACACACACACACACACACACACACACACACACACACACACACACACACACACAGAGCTGCTCCTCCCTGTTTGTCTGATGTTTTGCTTTGCTTTAATAGCAAGACTGATGCCATTTAAATCTTTCGCTTCAATTCACTCAATGCAAATCCAGCTGCATAAGTGGGTTACCAAAGTCCTTTATACTGACACATACTCGAGGACAGTGAATGCAGCAGGCCCGTACAGCCAACTTCATTTATTCTAATGTCACATTTTATAACTAATACATTAACCAAACATGAACGATCTGCAAAAAGATGCAGTTATGTGAAGATTGCTGAAATTTGCATTTTTTTTTCTTGCACTCTGCTAAATTCACTTAAACTCTGAATTAGCATTTCAAAATGAAAGTGCACCCATTCTCTCTTCCAGAATTTCAATTAAGAGATTAACATTTTATGTCTCACAACACAACCTTGATGTTGGAGCATCAGCTGGGTTGTGTTATTAATGGTCACAATTGCTATCAGGTAGCATTTTTTTCCCCCACTGTTTGATGTACGCAGTGATTTTCTTCTTTTTCCCTCTGCTCCACTGCATTTCAGAGGGAACTACTGTACTTTTTACTCTGCTGTTGCAAATATTTACTTTGCAGATTAAGGATTTAATATTTAAATGACACAACAGCAGAGAACAAGGTGATGAATTTAATTGCACCGTAGTTTTTCCGAGCTTCAGATTCAGAGAATCACATTACTTAAACAAACCATAAATAATCAGTTGAGCGATGATTTAATACAGAAAACATCAAAGACTTAACCCATCTCGATTAGTTTGTTAAAATGAGTCAATTTAAATAACTTCTGAACAGGGATGTCACAATTTAAACAACTTAAATCTAAAATTTATCAAAATGTGCTTTCAGTTTCAGTAATGGAAATCAAAGGCAGAATTGGTGATACTCCTAGCATTTTTTTTCTCTCCACCCCCACCCACTTGCAGTGTGTCTGGAGGAAAAAAAACAATGTTTCAAAGACAACAGAAAAGAAGAAGTTGAAAATGTAAATATTGACTGACAGCTGTCAGGGCGTCAAACCAATGATCTGTTGATCTTTACAAATAAAGACTTAATAGTCAAACACCAGCAAAGCTGTCAATGCAAAAACAAAAGTGTGTAAATAAAAAAACAAAACAAAAAACAAATTGTGTCTTTAAAATCAGAAGTCAAATTTGGATTTGGAGAATCATGACACCCCTACTTCTGAATGTTTACCAGAGTACCATGGTTTTTTTTGGTTTTTTTTAGATATGTATCTATTTATTTACTTACCATTGTCTTTTTTGTATTATGTTATACAATTATATGCCCCAAGTTTGATTATAAGTTTGCACGATATTGGGTTTTTCAAGACACCAGCATGCCAGTCTGATAATATAACTAATTTTGGCTGATGCCAGCACCAATCTAGATACTTAATGGGCAATTAAAATCGTAGTGTTGAAGTAATGTGATTTAGTTCGTCCTCCCATGACCAGTGCTGAACAATCATTGCAAATAGCAACTTAATCATCCATTTCAGACAGTTAAAAAAAACCACACTGCAGTCATAACAGTAGAAATGTTCATTTCGGGCCAGTGTGATATTGAATTGGCTGTTACCAATTACCCTATTATTATTATTACCATTGGATAAAGAGAGTCACTATCCATTTACTGTCGTCACGTGTGTAACTGTGTTTACCTCCTTTAGGTGTGAAGTTACGTGTAGCTACACCTATAAACATTACTACAACATTAAAATGCATCTTAAACATTAAATGCATTAATATGAATGATAATATAATATTCCATATATACCAGGGGTCTTCAGTGTTTTTCAGGCCATGAATCTCTTAGCTTACTACATATATTGCATTAAATATTTTCAGGTCTTCTCTTGTTTGTGCTTATCCATAGCTGCTAAGTCAGCAGCAGTTGTAGCATGGCTAATGTTCGATATGTTAGTGTCATCCTCTGCACTTTGACCTGTGGTTTCTGAGGTGGAGGACATGTCAGAGTTTTGTGCTTGTGATGATACAAAACAATCCATTGTGGCTCATAAGAGTTTCTTCACACCTGGGATAATAATACAGCCAGTTGGCCAGTATGTCTCATTAATGCTGTACCCCTTAGGGGTCACAGACCCCTTGTTGAAGACCCAGTGTATATACCATATAACAGAAAACTCTCAAATGGGATGTTGTGCCTTATGACTCCTTTGACTTTTTCCTGGAAAAGCTTCCCAGTTTTCAATTAAAATTGTAAGAGCAGAACCTTTATTTGTAATTAAGTATTTTTACATTATGGTATTGCTGCTTCCAGGTTGGTAAAGTAAAACTAACAAAATAACATGATGTCATACATAATTTTCATTCCTCATATATAGTATTTATAAATCATACGATCATAACATATGAACTACCGCTAAATGTTTTTTGCTCTTAAATCATCAAGTTTTGTGTCATATAAGCCCCAAAAATGAACACAAACATGCCACCACTTCCCATGTGCACATTGTACTTTTCCATTCCCATCCCCCGTTTCACAGCACAAACAGATAGAGTAGATTACGATAAATTTGGAACCAGCTGTGGTATTTATACGTATTTGGGGTTCTATTTAAAGAAACATTCCTCTCCTTCATCCGTCTTCCCTCTGCCCGGCTTTTCAGCTCCTGCGGTATTAGAGATACGCCGCGGTAAATGAAGTCATCCCTAATCCCATATGTGCTGTATGGCCCCTCTGACGAAGACTCATCAAGGTGAAAGTGCTGTGTGATTTGTTGGATATTATTAGCATGGTAATAGGGTCTTAGAAGACATGGAATGAGAGGGTGCGGCACACGCTGTGCATCCAGGTGTGTGATATTTAGCAGCAGCAGTCGCCTCAGGAACAGATCTGTCAGACAAGTGAACACACACTGTAATGAACGACTGGCCACTTCCCTGGAGAATGTGAATAATATGAATAAGAATAACACACATGTACAGTAGTTGGCCCACGCACACAGTCAGAGGCTTAAACACACACACACACGCACACACACATTCCCTCTGCCCTCTAAACCTGTCACCAAAGGCAAAGGTGCTCTGCACATGCACCTACACATGTAGACACACACAAACACCCACATACACACGTCGAATACGCTCCATCCCTGCCTGAAGACACAACAAGAAACATCTAATTCTGAGTCACTCTGAGTCTGACTCACACATACACACACATACACACAGAATCATGTTTCCATCACTTCAGAGGACATTACATTGGTTTACGTTCATTTCCTGGACACTTACCCTAACCCTACCCTTTGCCTAACCCTAACCTAAAACTTTATCTGCACCCTCACCCAAGTCTTCGCCCCAAAATTTAGTGATTTACATATGAGGACTTGCATTTTGTCTCCATAAGGAAGGCGGGTCCCTGCAATGAGAGTGTATAAACAGATTTAAGTCCCCATAAACCTCTGTAATGAGTAATACCGACACAAACACACAAATATCCACAGACACAATCACAGAGCAGCTTCTCCTGCAGGAGCTCATGCTTCATGCCCTTTAACTTGGTTACTGGGACAGACTGCATCTCTAATTCATCATATCTATGCATACTGCTATTACTAAGTCAATACATTACACACACAAACAGCCACCTTCATTCACACACAGACCCTCAGCCTCCTCCCTCCCTCCCTCCGTCAGCTCCTCCCTCCCTCCCACTCGTCCTCCTTCCTTCTCTAATGAGTCTCTCAGAGTGTGCAGGTGAG
>JAJHUR010090915.1:0-26004 GCA_027495735.1 Lutjanus campechanus
TCTAGTCTCACATCACAACATCATAATAATATCAATACATTGCCCAATCCTACTAAAAAGTGGGATAATTGTGCCTCTGTAAGGTGGGTAAACCTGCTTAGTCCTCCACTGGCTCCTCTCCCACACCACTGGTTATGACTAAACTGTAAGTCCACTTATTATTCCACTCATGAAAGGCTGAAGATGTTACAACATGAGTCGTGACCACATTTCCCTGTCACAAATTTGCCTCTTTTCGCCCCCTTTTTTGAATTTAAATTTTCAACAAGCTGCCATCAAACGCAGCACACAGTCCGTGCAGGTGGCGCGTGCTCACATCATGGTACCAGCTGAGAGCTCCGTTCAAAGCTGCCTTAAATTTATAACAAGTGCAACAACTAACAACACTCAACAGGGAGAAAATGTGAAAATACGCAATTTTTTTTTTTCTCAGGCGATATAAAAAAAACAAAAAAACAAAATGTGGAAACTCACCTTCAGGTGCAACTCATGCCGTGGCAGCCGTTCAGAAAGTTGAATTTTCTGTCCACCGCTGGAAGAGGAGAGCAGAGGGAGGTTTAACTGTTAACGTAACGCCGCTTTGCCTCGCAGTTGGTCTGGAGCGGAGCACCTCCCTCCCTCCTCCCCTGCCTGGATGCTACTATCGCTCCCCCCCCCCTCTCCGTCCCCCTCTCGCCTCCCTTCCCTTCCCCTCCCTGCCCGCCTCTGGAAAAGAAAAAAAAGTAATAGCGGTTTCTTCCTCCTCCTCCACAAAGACAGACTCAAAGAAAAGAAGGGACCCTATCGCCGTCAATAGGTTTTTACAAAAACCCCATGGCAACGCAGAAAAACCGTGAGCAACTTCCCCACGTTGTGACCGGGTTAAAGCGCTCTCCCGCCCCCCCAGCCCCCCCAAAAACAGTGACAGCGGCATTATTCCCAAGCTTCAGAATGAGCAGGTTTTAACGGGAGGAGGCGGAGGAGAGAGGGGAGCGCTAAACTACTCCACCGCTGCTGCTGAGCGAGGACGGTGTTCAAATATGGATGAGAGGAAATAACAGTTAAATTTAGTGGAGGTCCGGCGGGTTATTGGCGTGATTTTCAACTGTTTTAGCTATTCTCAGTAGTGAATTTGAGATACTGATGTTCATCATCGTCTGTGCTGTGGTGTCTACTGTACTACTCTCTAATGTTACTTTTTGTATTTATTCATGTATTTATTCGTTTGAATTTCACTGTTTATTAGTATTAACTCTATGTAAAATTTAGATATTGATTTCATTTACCCCCGTTTTTCCAAGGCAACTTCTCTAACCAAAGCTACTGCAAGATTAATAATGTACTTTAATATAATTTCATTATTAATAATAGACTCATTATTAATGAATTGTTAATAATAAGTAGCCCACCCTATGGATTCCAACTAAAAGACATTTAAGCAGTTTAAAAAGTAAAGTTTATCGACTGATACAGGATTTTTTTGGCCGATATTATTCATTGAAATTATTAAAATTATGATAATGGTACTAATGGTATTATCATTATTATTATAATTACTATTGCTTAAGTCCCCTTCCAGTCTGCATTATGCTCTGTACAAAAAAAACCAAAAAAAAAAACCCTAACAATGTGATACCGATATGAATATGACCCATGCTATGGCCTATGCTAGACCTAATAATGTACTTTTTCATCATTTCATTATAAATATTATCCTTGTTATTAATGATTCAGCAATAATAAGCAATCCAGCATACAGATTCCAACTAAAATACATTTAAACAGTTCAAACTGACTATTATCTTTGCCTGATACAGGAATTTTGAGGCCAGTGCTGGTACTGATATTTGATTTTTTAATTTTTTTTTTATTGTGATGATGATACAGATTCCTTTTTGTTATTATCACTACCACTAAAGCCCCCCTTGCACTCAAGAATATGTTTTTTTTCTTAATATTTAAGTTAGATGTTTGATTTTGTAACATCACAACAGGTTTGGAGGGATTTGACTTGTCATAGTAGAAAAATAACAGGTGTTACTAATACCATTAGTGTTGGCTTTGATCCTCTCTCGGTTAGTCATGACAGTCTGACAGTGAGCCAGCGTAAGCGATGCCAAGACCTTGAAACTGAAGCAGCTACATGGAACTCAGCTACCATTATTCATTTCATTAATTACACCTGTGATTACACATGGCGTGTTAAAATGTCTGCACCGAAAAAGGTCTATTGTGATCCAGTATGCAACATAGGTATATAAAAACCTCCAGTGCACATACAGCGAGGATGGAGTTCCCAGTGAAGTGGGACACATCTTGTATCCAAAAGTTCGACTTTTGAAATTGACATTTTTTTTCACAAAACATGTCTGATGGTGTTCTTTTTTAAAATAATGATCCATGAATTTGATCATTTAACAGTTGTGACAAGGATGTGTCCCGAAATTTACTGTTGAAAAAACTCGGCAAAAACACACCAACGCTAACAGCAAATAAACTTAAAGAGTAGGGCCTCAACTTGAAATAAATGGAAATAATGTTTTGATTAAAACTACACAAACAAAACAAAAATACGAGCAAAAGCTGAGATAAGAAAACTATCAGTCTGTCAACCTTTAAAAAACATATTAGATTATAGTGAACCACTGAAGTAGAGAATCCTTCACGTGCTAGTTTCTTTTATCGTTGAGAAGTGAAGCTGTTTTGTAATATTAGCTCAGCAGATGTATCAGATAGAGATGCCAATATAGATATAAGAGAGTGAAAAAAAAATCTGATATATTATCTAATATTGTTTGTTTGTTTGTTTTTTAAATCACTGGTATTTTTAATAATGTTATAAAGCACAAATAGAGCTACTTGAATTCAGATGAGGGATCAAATACACATAAAATGATGCCTATAAAGCTAACAAACAAAAAATAAACTAACAAACACGAGTGCATTATGTTCTGTAAAAGAAAATATCAGATAATATGTACAATGATACTGATATAGACTGATATAAGTGTGCTGGACCAATATCGCGCAATAATATCATCTGACCGATATATCGATATATCGATATATATCTGTCTGACTGTAGTAGCGTGAACATATTCATTTCTGTGCGCAATATTTGAGAATGTAATGTTATAACACTAAAAATTATAACTTCAAAAATCACCACCAGGTTGAATCAACAGCAGTCTGAGGAACATTTCAAGCTTCACATACATTATATTCACTGTTTGTATTGGATTGCATCCCATTAACAAGTGTTCATACCGGTCGCGTCAACCTGCCGTACATCAACACTGTTCACGTCTTTCATCATAATGCCAGCCCGTGTATTGTTGGACTAATAGTCTCTGCAGGGATCTGTGATTTCAGCACCTCTGACAGCACCAGATCATTAAGAACTCTTTGCATCAGAGGAGGGGGCAGTAAAGGTCGGCCAGAAATCAATTTATCCAATAACCTCAGACCCGCAGACAGAAATGGAGCGGTGCCTCAACCTGGAAATGACGAGGTGGGAGGAGCCTCTCACCATTTCCCAGTCCATGCGAAGACACTCACTTTCTGTCAGCTCTGATTCAGTGGGTGAATTTATTTCTGTTTGTTGTCAGACCAAGTAATTGGGTTAAAGGTAAAATAAGAGAAGGAACCGGGATGTTTTATGTTCTCGAGGTATAATGTTCGGCTTCTGCCTCTCACATCCGTCACCTCCACTCATTTCTCCGACTGAATGTCAGTGTCAGGAGACAGCTGTCACTTGATGCTGTGGTCTGTGACGGGTTTCAGTGTGGATCTGAAACCTGTCCAGACTCATTTTTATTTCCTCCCAGACCTGCTGCATGTTTCATTGATTCTACTGTTAGTTGGTGGTGGGTTCTTTTAGTTCCTGTTCAGTTTTTACTAATGTTCTTGAAAGGATAGTTCACCTTAAAATGAAAATTCAGAATTACACCAGATGAGCAGTATGGAGGCATGTTTTTTGTTTGTTTGTTTTATTTACATTTAATGAGTAGATACTGACTGAATATTATTTTTTTAGGGAACTACCCCTTTAAAGGCAGATTTATCGGCAGAATATGGCACTTACTTACACTCTGATTAGTGTATAATCACCTGAAAGTCTTCTGCTCAGGTCGCCATGTTGGTCCCATTTCTACAGTAGCCCAGAATGGACAAACCAAAAGCACTGGCTCCAGAGAGGGAGAGCGGTATTCAGATAGTTGCAATCTACAACCTCATAATTTGATGCCACGAAATCCTACACACTGGTCCTTTAATTTGACTGCTTGTAATAATCCATGCAGGGCCAAGAATAAACTTTTGGTAGAGAAACACTTAATCCCATAATTAATTATATTTGTAGTCAAATTGAAATTTATCTAGTCTAAAAATAATGGGAAGTGTCTATGACATACCATGGTTGCAGAGCCTCGGATTATGTCTAATGCCAAGATTTTCTTACATCCACTCCAGCCTCTCGTGGCTGTAGTAATTATGATGGGAGAAGTATGAAGACAGAGAAAGTCCACATATGGAGGAGTTTGGGGTGGATGGATGGGTCAAACAAGTGAGTTTCCTTCAGGAGACTGGGGTTCATGTCCCCTGTGATACTGAAAGACTTGTTAAAAGTTTTAAAGGTCAACTTTATTTTGACATATACAACAATACAGAGTACAATTAGGAGCAGTGCCTGGGGACCAACTCCAGTTGTAAGCCAGCACCTATGTCAAGGGAACTGACTGGAGAATTGACCTCACTTACATGTTTTTGATTGTTGGGGAAACCGGATCACCCGGAGGAAGCGCAGGCACAGGGAGAACATGTAAAACTGTGTAGCTTGTATGTAACATAACATAGCTTTTTCAATATTTAGGCATACGTTAAAAATGTTTGTTTACATGTATATATGATTTTGAACAAGGAAAAAGACAGACAAAAGGGAACATGCACATTCCTCTTGATAGAGTGTTACACAGGTTATCATACAACATTACACACAACAGGGATGGGACGGGGATGGGGATGGGATGAAGGCATTTAAACTATTATTAACTCTGTGATTAAGCTGTTCAAAGGGAGCTATTCTAGCCAGCTCATCTCTTCTTACTTTGAAGCTGATTTTCTCTTTTGACTTTCAGTGCCTCAGCACTCTCCTGCTTCCTGTTATGAGGGCTAGTCCTCACCCAAGAGGACACTTGTGGGGGCAGTTTATCCTCCAATGACAAGATGCCCGATATGCATAATGCTGCACTCTCAATGAACTCTATTTCCAATATGCTGTTAATACATCTGATAATAGCTGACCAGAAAATATGTACCATCTCACATGGAATAAATTCCCAGAAATCTCTCTTGGATATATTATATGTAGACACCAGCTGTTCAGATGAGAGTAAATGTTTCCCATCAAACTCTGGTCTTCCAGTAACATTATTCCTACTTTGACCCAATTTTCCCACATGGTAGATTTTGTATTAATTTTCAGTGACTTATTATACCACATTGAAGACCCTTATATAATAGGTAATAGGTATATAGGCCGGTCCTGACCTACATGGGGCCCGAAGCAAAATTCTGCTAAGGGGCCCTCCTAACTGACCGGAGAGCCGTGTAAACCATTTGCCACACAGTCACACCTGACACCCCAGTGGTCCCATTACAATCCACCCTCCTTTAAAACAGTTTGCTCCATCTGTCGGTCAAAGAATGACTACATTTACTGCATATACAACAGAATGATTTAATATAATATTAACATAAATAAGACATTTTAAACAGAACTAAAATACAACACTGAGCTTTGGATCTGCTGTGTGGTAAAGGGTCAGTTAATTGGTTTTAAAATCGATATGTAATCAATCATCATCAATCTTGCATTGGTTAAGAGTTGTAATCAGCAGTGGACTGTAACTAAGTACATTTACACATTTACTTATGGTGTACTTGAGTTCCTTTTTATCCAGCTTTATGTTTCTACACAACATCCCAGAGGCAAATACTACACTTTTCAACCCACAAAGCTGAACAAAGGCTTTTACTGACTTTTTAGAGATACATGGTTCTCACAGGACAGTGATGCTGCAGACATTTGATGGTCTTATAGACCATGATGCATTGCTGTAGATTAAACCAGCCAACAGTGGCCTATAAAGTAGTTAAAATGAGCTCGACCTTAAACATCTGCAGCAGTAAACAGCAGTAACATTAATGCATTAATATTAATCCAGAAACATCAGACATAATAACACTGACCGGGAACGTTGTACTGCAACATGAATACTTTTACTTTAAGTGCATTTATCTGATAATATTTCCAGACTTTTACTTCAGTAAGGTTTTGTGAATGTAGGATTAAGTAAGGGTAGTAACTCCTGGTGGCAATTAAACCTTGATTGAGAGACAGATAATCATTTCCTGTTTTAGAAACATCATGTCCACATATTGTCTGGACAGACAGACTGGTCTCCACGGAGGCTGCTATGGGAAAGTGTGCATGCGCATATGAAGGCATGTTCACGCACAATGTGGCTATCTTTTCTGAGCTACAGGTAATAAACACTATTGCACATTGCCGCTCATCAAACAAGATAAATAGTTGTATTTCATTCTCACTTCTGTCAGACACAAAGTCACAGAGCAGCACTGGATGTGTCTGTACACACAACACAGACAGACAGAGGGAGGAGCATCACACACTGCAAACTATCACATCAGCTTGTTATTATTGTGAATGAATGACATCAAACTTGGAGAGGAGGAAACATAAATTTGCGTGATTACCATTCACCCATTTTCACTCTCGGGATGTTATTTTCTCTTTAGTTCTGCTTCATCCTCTCATCAAAATCGTATACACTGACACCCGCTTTGACATGAGAGGGAGAGGCAGGGCCCTTGCGCACCTTGCTGGGCCCTACGCAACTTAGTGTAGTGTAGTGTAGTGTGCGTATAGGGCCGACTGGCTCTGTAGGTAAAATAGGTATGATAGGGATCCATGTTACAGATCTGATGAGCTCTTATCTCCAGCAAATGCCAGCACCAGATTGTGGCACACTTATATTAATCCAAACCATGATCTTTTACTAAATCGAACCAAGTAGTTTAGGTTCCTCAATCTAAATAAACTGCTGGCTCGCTACACACTCATCCAACAATCTGATCTCCCTGCACCATTTCAATCAGGAGACGCTTTGTTCTGAGCGAGCAAATATTTTTATCTGACATGCTGACATGTGCGCAACAGGTTGAAGAATGTGAATAGTCTGTGGTGGTGGTTGTGGTATATATTCCATACATATGTATTCCATATTTAAAGGGGGTTATGAAGCCCCCACCCCCACCCCCTCCTTTGAGTCTGGACGCTGGTGGTGGTGATTAGATGAAGACCATGCTGAAGATCTGGATGTGAAAAGGAGGAGACTCAGATGAGCTTGACTTGGCACTGAATATAATGTGGCGAATGGGGTGGAGGAGGAGGGCCGCGACCATTGTGTAAAGTGACAGCTGACAGAGAAGAGAACAGATTTTAAAGTTTGGCAGCAGCAGAATAATTGGCTGACGAGAGAGAGAGAGATGGAAGATTGTGAAGAAATGAGGTGATCGTCCTGATTGAAAATACACTGAGCTTCATTTCATTCTGCCTTGCTACAAACCAAGCACACTGTTTCCTACTGTTAGTTGACATAACCTCAAACTGTGCAAAGACAAAACAATTTTCTCCCATCGCCTCAGTTTTTTAGCCTCATTGCACCGGCCACCAGTTTCTTTCAGAATCCATTTTAAAATATTTCTCATGGCTTACATTGTGCCGGGCGCCAGAGAACATCAGTGAAGTCCTAACTGTCCAGAGAGGCCTCTCAGATCTGCTGGGTTAGGCCCTCTAGCTGTCCCAGAGTCCAGGATAAGGTCAAAAGCTGAGGGAGCGTTTGCTGCACTGGCACCTCAGAACAGACTTCCAGTTAGTATTCAATCCGCCAACATTGCTTCTGCTTTTAAATCCTGTCTTAAGACACATTTTTTTTATCAACTTGCCTTTTCACCGAACAACTAGTTCTTTTTGTGTACACAAGAAAGCTCTGGTGAGCAACACCCGATTTTAGATTTATTCTCATAGTTTAACTTGCTCCACCATTTCGGTGATCAATTTGTAATTTTCTTCTATATGGTCTCTTAAGTGTGTTGCCTTTTAATTGTGTGCTTGTGTTTTGCTTGTCTTGTGTTTTTCTTTTACTGTCCCATCATGCGATCGCTCACATGTGTGCGTGAGTGAGTGTGTGCGTGAGTGATCAACGGACCTGCATCTTATCCAAAGCTAAATTTGCATACTTTATGCTAAAGGACCTCTGAGATTTAGAATTCTTGACTAACCTTTTTTATGCCTCCACTCTGGTTGCCACCTATGTGCTGTTATCCACTGCAGCTAAGTGTCATTGAGTCTTCCAGCATGAATCTGTGGAAAGAGGACTCATCTTTTTGTTATTCTATGGGCCATAAGTATTTTAACCCAGCAAGACATGTCTAAGTAGGCTAATTGCATATTAGACACACAAAATTGTTCTGTTCTCAATGATAGCTACCACCCTGGATCTTGAACATGCTGCAGCCCAGGTGGAAAAGTTCTCCCTAAACAGTAAGAACAGAGACTCTGCCATGCCTAACTGGTTTACACATGCAGGTCATTACAGGGCTAAAGATAATAGTGTGAAGGGAATACAGAGTTCTGAACAGCTCGTCTTCATGTTCGGTCCACAGTGGATTCATCTCCATCCAACTGGCACCACAAAGGAAGACTAAGACCTCTCTGTTACACAAAGAAGGGAAATGAACAGATTGACTTGAATGCTAATAACCTGATTTAGGGTATCATAATCACACTGAACGGATTATACAATGGCTTGACTGAGCAATAAGTGTAACGTGATACCTTCGTGAGGTGCTCCGCGCTTTAGTGTGAGTGCTCTTATCAAATCAAATTAGATTTGGTGGAACATCTGCTTCCTCCTTTTCAACAGGAACTGCCTCATCTACTCAAGGTAAATGCGATACAGTAGCTCAAAGCCCAGTTCTCCGCTGACCCTGCGGAGGCCCAGGTTAAAAGCCGGATTCACTGCAGTATGTTAACTATTTTACAGATGGTGCCGCCCTGAAAACTTATGGCACTGAACTCTCAACCGCCAATTTTCTCAACCGGCTTCTTACGATCCCGGTTCCAAAAAAGTTGGGACGGTGTGCAAATACGTGCTCAAAATGTGGATTGCTTGACATTATGCACAGTCTACCCACGATGCTCTGCAGCATCATTAAAGTTCTGGAGAAGAGAACAAATTTCACCCTCTCCTAGAGGTGGTGATATCAACTTACTGCTCCGCAGAGAGGCACACACAGAACACAGTGGAGCCCTTTGGCCTAAATGCAGAACTGAATCTGTCATGTTTCCTCTAATTTGTCCAACTTGACGGATGCTTGTACTTTTATCTTTGTAACCTTCAGAGAGGTCTGTGTTCTTTTGTTCTCATTTTTCTGACTTGGTGTTAGCCTTTCGGCTTAAATGAAGGATTGATTTGTCATAATATACTTATATTTTTTGTACTTTTATCTTTTTAGCTCTAAGAGAGGTCTACATTCTTGTATTGCTGGACAATGACTATGGTAACATCCAACCTTGGATTCTTTTTCCAGTGGATTTGAAAGCCAACCAATTATTCAGTGACAATTTATAGGTTGTTTGTCTACTTTGACTCTGATGAAGACACAGTAGTTGAAACGTTAGTCTGTTTGCACAGTTAAAGGCTGTAAATTAATCAGTGTATTCCAGTCCCTTTTGTTTTCTTGAAAATCGATGTCCTCGAGCAGGAGAGCACCTGATTCAGATGCATTTTTCTGGAAGATATGTGAAGAACCTTATTTCTATATCTGAGCTAGTTAGCTCAGTGCTTGGTGTGTTGACTTCTAAATAAATAATACCTAAGGAGGTTAAACTTATAAGCCTTGAGAGTCTAAATCTATAATCCTTTTAAATCATACATTTTTGCAATAGCTATTCAATGTATTTGTATTCTGTAATTTCTTCTCTATAGTAGTTTTTATTGTCACTGGTTTATTCCATGAGGCATGGCACATCTGCGCCACAGTTTTGATCTGTCCTCCACACATTTGCAGCAGCGGAGTAGTTACTCAGATTTTGGTTGGTTGGTTTTGGTTGATTTTAGTCTTCTTTCCTTGCTCTTTGGGCTTCTACCATGGATAAGTATACTTATCCAAACTGTCTGTATTTACGATCACAAGTCTGCACGGGGTCTTTTATTTTGAAAATGTATCAGATTCTCTCGACGTTTTCTACATCTGTGACTTCCTGCCTGCTCAGTTTGCTCTGTGCTAATTAACACAGTACTCAAAAAAAAAAAAAAAAAAAAAAACTTGATGCGGATTTGAAGCAGAGCACAAGGGATTCACAGGAAATAAGGCATGCAGATAATCCAGTATAACTTCATCTAATTTCTATTGGTGGCATATAGTTTACTGTTCACTCTCCACAGCTGTATCAGCGCTGTATAATAGCTTACTGATAATGTAAACTGACACTTTAATCACGAAGCAGTTACATGGAACGCAATCCATTTGTCACCGAGGTTAGCGCAAACAGCGAATGCTCATTAAAAATGTGTCTACAAAACAAGACAGCCCCAAGGAGCAGCCACAGTGAGCTACTGGATGAAGAGCTGCAGGCAATATGCTAACACCTCTAACTGCTCAGCAATTCAACCCACTTCACTGTGTCCAGCCGTTGTGAGGATAGCATTAAATCAGATCGCAGTTGTGGTTATTATGGACTGATTTTTTTTAACAATGTGAGCTTGTTTATTTGTAAAGAAATACACCACCTGCTCCTCTGTTGTGTTTCTGACAAAATCGCTACTTAAAAAGTATTATGCTATAGTGCATGCTACAGTATTAAAGGACCAGTGTGTGGGATTTAGTAGCATCTAGCAGTGATCCTTGCAAATTGCAAACACCTTGTGTCACTCTCCCCTTACAACAGAAACCTACAATGGAAAAAGAATTCTCCCAAAGAAAGATTATTTTATTAAAAATACCGCTTATGTTTTAGCTATAAAGAAATGTTTCACAAGTTATTATTTGCAAGCTCTTCACCAGTCTATTAAATTCCTATGCGTACACCTTATGGTTGAACTCGCCCTTAAGCAATGCATATTATTAAATACCCTTATTTTTCTCCCCAATATTTTCTCTCCTTTAGAAATAATATATGTTCAGACTTGATGATTTCTCAGGTGACATGTTGTTGGCCATATGAACCATAATTACTGCAGGGGAAGCGAACCCAAGATATGAAATCACAGCGCCTCCCCTAGCTAGACAGGGCAGGGCCTCATTACGTGACAGCGAATGTGAAATTTCCAACGGAGACTGAGCGAGGGGGAAAAAGAATGAGCTGGTGCCGTCAACGTGGGCTCAGAAAACAGACCCTACGTTGTCAAAGGTGTCAAAGTTCACGGGTAGAGCATGAATGAATGCACCCCCCCAATCCTCCCGCTTCCGTCTTGTTTTTCTTGACGTGTTCCCCCACCTCTCTCTCTCTCTCTCTCTCTCACTCTCTGCGACTCTCTCCTTCTGTATCATGGAACATCACTGTGGGGCAGAAATCCCCTCATTGACGTCTGCAGGGCTGCATAATGAGAATAAATGAGCTGGAAGTAAATATGCAGGCTGTGTGCTGTTTGCCGCTCTATACCAGTCAGCCCATAGGCTTTCATCAAAAATTAAGATGGATTGTGTCGCAGAAAGCCCATAACAATGCCGCACAGTGTTTTATTTATCTAAAGCGGAATTCAAAGGCCATTTCAAAGGATTTAACATGTGCATTCATTCCTATTTGCAAGAATTTGTTTATATGCTTTCATCCTTGCCTCTGATGTGTTTATTTTAAGTGAGTAATGTGGAGATGATCCAATATGTTAAATTTCATTTGCAGTGTCATTTCACACTTGCACAAACAAACAGCTAACATGTGTTTTTCATCACAATGCATGGAGGTAATGGTATTGAACCTTGCGAAGCTGTGGCGGTCTACTCATGTGAAGCACCCACTCCTTCACTTGCTCCTCCCCCCAGCCTCTTGTGGCACGGTCGGTGGCTTCATTATGTGTAATACGGGCCACACAGGCAAGTCATCAGTTCTCGTAAGAAGGCAGGAGAGACACACAGTGAACGCAACACAAGACCTCGCACTTGAAATATTCATGACCGCCATCAAGGCGAAGAGTTATGACGGTAGATGAGCTGATCCGTTCATAGCCGCAAACACAAAATTCTCAGCTTTTTCCACAGATATAAAAAACACAGCAACACAGCGCAGGGCTAAAACTCAGCCGCTGCATGATGCAAACAAACAATAAGTTGTCAGAGTGGATTAAAGTGCCGCTTGTCAGCTGTGAAGCCACTGGAGAGAAAATCTCCTTCTGAGAGAGTGTGTTATCGAATGTGAGTGCTCCGAGCTGCAAGTTGCTCAGCCACAGCGGCTTGTCCACAAATATTAACATATATATACTGCACTGATAAGAACATCCGGAAAGTAGAATGATTCAATCACAAGCACACACAGTAATAACACAAAACTAAGGGTTTTCAAATGGTTAAATAAGCCCTGTTTACACTTGGTTTTGAAATGTGTTGCGGTGATCCGAACACAAGTGGACAGCTGAAACACATTGTCGTTCACACCTACGTCTATCATGTGTCTCTGAGGTGTCCAGCTGACCACTTTTGCCATTTCTGCTAAAAGGTCAGAGCAGTCGCACAATTTTTATGACAGTCTCTCACCAGACAAGTTAGAAATACCCAACAGACAAGTTAGAAATACCCAAGCAATACCCTTGTAAATGGTCCGATTAGGAAAGGATTCGTTTAGTTTTCTTTGGACTGAATCTTCGAGAGGAGGCGTTGGATTTCACTTGAACTCTAGTTACATATATATCAATGCTGCTCTCATTTGTTTCAAGTGTTGGCACGCTGTCACTGAAACTGCTGATAGTTTTGGTGACAATGTTTGCGCGATGGTCACAGTTTGATGAGATTCAGGCAACAAAACTAGGCTACTTGGTTTGGTTTAAGAGAAAATAAAATAAATAGGCCTACCTCCTTAAAACGATGAACATTGGAACCAAACTCCAGTATCCTGTGTGGAAGTCCTGTGTTTTATCCATCCATCATCCTTGTCCTCTCTACATGGACTTTCATGCTCGGTGTACTACATTCGTCCTTTGCTTCCCTCATTATTGCCTCCTGCTGGTATTTCACCTTCACACACATATACTTTTTCATGCCTAAGTAAGGCAAAGCGCGACACCGACTGTGTGTCCTGCAGTGGATGGCACGTGTGGTGTCACAAATTGATTGACTGATGTTATGATCAGTGATTCTGGTCTTCTAATGAACACTTGTGTTAGAAATTGCTGTGGAATAACATGGAGAAATAATGTATGATCAAAAGCTGCTGACAGAAAGTGTGTGAGGCTGAGAGCTTTTCAATTTTACTTTTGAAAGTAACAGTTTAGGGACACAGAGTTTGCAAAGCTCCATTTCTGAGGTTGAAAGTTGACCACAGTAAGGTAGGGACACTGAAATTTAATTATAAGACAATATTTCAGATATTGTATGAGGTTATGTAGTCATGCAACCAGATGGGTGAGATCAGGCAGAGACTAATGTAATGCAAAGTTGGTAGTTGGATACAAACTGGGTAAACAGTTTGGAAAATGAAGTTCAAAAGGTCGGTTTTCCAAGCTTGGTTTGCCGCTTGGTAAATCTGCACGGCATCAAACCCTGTTGATTCCAGTGTTTTATTTGGATAACTTTGTTTGAATTTGATAAGGGATCTAGCTTGCCCTGGACTAGCTGGGGTAACTTCGGCCATGACACAGATCTGTTACATGCTTTGGTGTGAGACTGCTGCACACATGACTTGACACTTGATCTTCTCATCTCGTTCTCGAAGGGAGCAAGTTTTCCCAAAACTCTTTCTTTGATTTCTGTGCTTTGTAGTCCAAACCAATGTTGTAATAATAAGGAGGTACTTAAATTCAAACCCTCCATTAATACAGCTGCATAGTCCCTGTGCAGCACATGAGAAGACAGATTACGTTGGTTTGGCATCTGCTCTTGCAAGTATAACTGAATGAAATAGAGCTTTTGCACACATAAAGGAACCACTCGTACAAAAGATGAAGGTTCTGAGTCAAATTTTTTTTTATTTACAGTACGCTGCAGGCTATATTGGAGGAATACATCATGGGAGTCAACACAGCAGATTCTTTGGCTGATCACATGCTGTATGATCATCACGGGCAGCTGTGATTTACTGCATGAAGGCTCTCCGTTCAGACTCTTACCATCCACCTGCAGCAAAAAAAAACAGACTGAAGAGCCTCTCCCACTGTCTAATATGTGAATGTGTGAGCAACATCTGTGGGTTCCCCGTGGCCCCCGTCAAGCCGGCCCCGTAGCCCCTCCCAGGCAGCATCGCACAGGAAGCGCCGGAGGCACAGCCGCGGCTTTCGATTCGTAATTAATATCAGCAGCAGGTTGGGAGAGGGCGTTTTCTTGTGGCAGATTGCTCCGCGCGTAGGCGCCCTCCCCAGAGAGACGCCGCATCGCTCTGCCTGTGGAGCTTCATCATATGCCTTCGTGGAATCATTTACTCTTTATGAAAGCGACAAGGAGCATCCTCTCACCCAATAAAGGCTGGGAGATACCGCGGTGTCTGGATGAAGGCAGGGAGAGGTGGAGCGGGGTAGGAGTGGGGGGGGGGGGCTCGCAGTATGAAAGCTGTTTCCATAGCAATCCAAATATTGCAGCTATGAAATCTGAGCTGAGATGGGAGACTGGTGCCAAACGGCCGTCAATCATTTAACAAAAGAGGAAATGGGGAATAAGCTTTCCCTCTCTTCCTGCAGTAATATCAGTGCCGGAGCACTTGATAAAGACGGAGCGTTATCATTAGATGTGAGCATGTGTGGGTTGTGCGAGCGTGCGCGAGCGTGGTCGTCTGTTGCAGCTCAGCATTATGTGACCACTGAGATGAGACAATTGATTCGACTACAGTGTTGGATCCATATTCCAAATTTATTATCACATTTATTATCCTTTATTGTTGAAAATCAGAGACGAATCAGCTCAGTAGACGCTCACAGTTGTGCACTTAAGGCCTCTGGAAAACAAGAAATCCACAACAGCCGTGTGTCTGCGTGTGTAATTCAGGATCTTGTGTGCGCAATCGTGAGCATCTAAAAAGTATCAGAAATGAGTTCTAATCCAAATCCCCCCAAGTATTGACATTTTGGGTTGGTGTCAACAAAACCAGATGCAAAATAATGAGAAGATAAGAGAGTATGGGCGGAGGGTGGAGTCTTTGTGGAGGCAGGCGCTGCCACACATCTGATGGGTCGTGGGTGATGATTGAGAAGGATTATTTTTGTATGCGTCTGCTTGAATTGGGCGTGCTTTTGCTCAGACTTTTATTACAAGAATTCCGTAATTAAGTCCATGAACAGTGCTCAGCAGTAATCTTTTACTCTGTAATATATTATTCTATAATTAATACTTTTTCCAGTAACAGTGTAAATGATTACCATTTGCTTACTTACAGCGGGTCAGGGCAGGACTTTCCACGGGTGGAGGTATTGTCATTACTTTGAGTTTGTTTGGCTCCTCGAGAGACAATATCCAGTGATGGAATCTAATTTGAAGGCCACACTCAGAGAGGCTGACTTTGTTTACACCACAGGCGACATTTGGACAGCTGACAACAAAAGATTTTTTGGATGTCAACAGTTCACTGGATCAACAGTGTACAGAAGTAATGTAGTAATGTAACTAGTAATGCAACAAATTAGTTTTAATGCCAAGTCATAAGTAAGATGATATTACTTTTTAAAGGAGTAATAAGTAAACAGTAACTTATTAAACTTCTTGAGTAACTTGCCCAGCACTTTCCATGAACCAGTCATAAAAAATGTATGTCAGTTGTAACACTCAAACAGGTGCAAGAAAACCTCTCTGCTCCCACTCAATCTGCCTCTTTGAGTCTGAGCCAAACTCAACAACAAGAAATTGAACAAACAAACAAAACAACTGACAAAAAAAAGGCAATATTACAGTGTATGCTGTGTTTAGACAGAAGTGGCAAAAGTACACATTTTTTACTCAAGTGGAAGGACAGATACTTGTGTCAAAAAAGTCTCTGTTAAAAGCAGACGCAGAGATTGAACGTCTTTAGTTAAAGGTGTAGTTAGCGATGTGGGAGAAAACGAGTAGAGAGGTTGTTGATATTTGAAGTGTAAACGAATACAGACCCACCCCTCCCTTCATACTCCACCCCGGGCTCTACCCCCGAAGTTCATGGACGTGCATTGCCATGGAAACTAAAGCAGCAGTAAAGTTAAAAGTTGTCTGAAAAGCACTCAAGTTGAGTACAGGTACCTGAAAACTCTACTTAAAGGTATAGACTGCAACATGACACAACTAGGAGTGTGTAGTGGTGTCTGTATCTGCAGAGCAAAGAATATAGGAGTTGCTGGCTTACTGCTGCCTCAATCAGTGGCAAATAATGTTTGGTTGGATCTGAACTAATCTGTTAAAACACCAATGTGACACAATAACACAAACAATCTAACCAATTGAGGCAACAATAGACCAGCAACTCCCATGTTCTGTGAGGTAAAATTAGTGTTTTTTTCAATGGACTCTGGTGGCTCTGAAGACAGCATACATGACAGCTTCAGTTACCAGGCAGAAAGGGCTGTTTGATATTAAGTAAAGTAGTGAAAATATTATAAATATAGTGTACACTTAAACTGCTATTTATTGATTGATTGATTTTTTCAGTTGGGTGTTTTTTAGGTGGCTAAAATGTTTTTTTCTGCTTCCCCCATCTGCAGCAGCACATTGCCAAGCTTCTGTGCTTGCCCTGCTGAGATAGATGTCAATCAAACGTGATCTGCCATGCCTACACTTTCTGTCTTTAGAAAATATCTAAACAGCAAAAAGAGCTTTTCAAATAGTTTTGAGTGATTATTTTCACTCAGTTTTTTTTTTTTTTTTTGCGGATGCTTAATGAGACACCCAACTTCGACATTTCCAGAGGCTTTAACACCATTTAACCACCAATCTAAGAGCTCAATTCCACACGGAGCAGCTAATCTTTACACACATAAAACTTGAAAATGCAGCTGACCACGCTGTGCCGTGAAAGAACTGAATCGCTACAGGAAGAAAAGCTGGGGCCGAGTCACCGCTCTTCTCTTGTGAAAGAATTTACCATTAGATAATTAAATTTCTCTGTGGTTGGATGCAACACAATGACTGTGTGATCATGCAAATAATTGCCTTTCCGCTTGTACTTGGGCAGATAGGTCGACAGGCCCCGGCTGTATCAGATCTCCGGGAACACAAGCAGGACACGCATTTACACACTGGGATGTTTGTATATTAATTCATTATTGTGTGAATGGATCTGTGGACAAACAACATCATCAGGTTTCTGATAAGGAAGATGTCATACAGCGGCTTTATTGCAACAGGAAGACATTTCTCATGCCCTGACCGGCCCTGCAGGCTGTATGATCAGTCCAATATGAGATTAGAAGGTGTGAACGATGCACCGGTGTTACACTTGGTTTGTGGCTGCACTGCGCTCTCAGGGGAGGTGCATAAGAAGGTAATGGAATTGGGCCCGCGGGATAACAGGGGTGTTATTTTGTCTGTTTCAATTAAATGTCTTCGGGAGTCATCCGAGGGGGCGGCCACATGTTTGTGAGGGGGGGAAACGCTGCCCACAGGGGAGCGGGACGGATTGGTAATAACCAGCAGAGTGGCTTTAAAGGAGTCTAGCAACAAATCAATAACTTTAGATCCACAACCGCATCTAATCAAGACTTAAGCCCCGGAGCTAATTAAAAAGAAACAATGGAAATCGATGGGAATAATCCGTCACATTTGCTTCTGTCTTCACACTTTTTTTTTTTCTCTTTAATATCTGGAGCATTAGTCAGAGCGAAGACTCACACAATCTCCTGTTATCTGCTAAGATGATAATAATTTAATACGGGAACGTGTTGGCAGAAATGCGCTTTATATTTCCTCCTCCTCCATCCGTAATCACAAGCAGCTGTCTGTGTGCTATGCGAGACATTTGCATTGGATATTACACATGGCACGACACCATGATCTCTGTGTTATCGTGGCATTATTAACTGTGACAAGTGACATTTTCAGCCAGTGGCAAAATAATTTTAGTAATTAGAAGACAATGCATCGGTGTGGAAGTTCTCCATCTCTTCTAGACCATGACCCTGTTTTTTTTTTTAGGTCGCACAGTTTCCAACAGCTGCAGTAAAGTGTTGTCATGCAAATTTAACAATTACACATTTAGTATTTAGAGGAGCATGGAGGGATCTTCATTTGAATGTACTATATATTATGACAGCCCTGCCTCCTACAGATTACATTTGTATGCAACTAATTGGCAACAGCAAATATGTTTGTGGGAGGAATGTAATGGCAACCAAAATATGTTTTCTATTAACATAATATATAAAGGTTGATAATGAATGTAATGATACTGAACACACACTCCAGTTGTAAATGTTTTTTCTAATATTTGACTGAAATGATGATCTTAACCAGAGCACTCTTGTTGCAAGAGTCTGGATGCAAACCCCGGGGCCAAAGTCCTGCATTTTGCACCATCCACTTTGTCTGTGAACACAATTCAGGCAGGAATTACACTGTCATTACAATAATTTAGCAATATACAAATATCATTCCTAGGGTTGAACCTGGTGCTGTATGGTAAACCCATTTAAAAGTCAGTTTACTAGTCATGGGGAGTATTCAGCTCGTAATAAACAGTGTCAATAAAGCTCAAGACATCTTAGCTTCATCTTCACCCCTCATTATTCCAACAGCCAATGGTTCCAAAATCCCAATAGTTTGAAAATTGCCCCATTGGACCAAAAGCCCATTTGTGCGTCAGCCCATTTCCCCGAAACCAAAGCCCATTCCTCTGATGTTCTGTTGCTCTGAAAATACACGCTCTCCATTTCATTGGGTCAGGGTTTGGGGTAGAGTTAGTTTAGGATTAATCCTAACAACTAGGGTGACAGGGTGTGTGCCAAATGAGGTAAAACTCTCACGATTTTATTCTGAAATTTATTTGCCTATTAAGGGCAAAACCCACCCATTCAGCACCCTGGACAGGGTTGACACTCACTGAACTAAGAACTGCAGGGAGAGTTTCTATTTTTGGAACAATGGGTGTTTGTTTTGGAGATAAAGGGCTGTTGGACAAATCGGCTTTTCAGTCCAACGGTACATTTTGAGCACTATTGGGGTTTCTGAGTAATAAGTTGGCTTCTGTTCATTTTTCAGAGTTACTGTTGATGCCTTTAGTCCTTTGACCTTTTTCCCTTTTAAGGAGTACAGACATCCGCTAACATTTGTGGTAGACAGCATTACTGATATACAAGTTAATGCTAATTGATGCAACAGTTCAAAGCAGCTAAATCAGCTTCTGAAAAACATATGGAGACTATCCCCAGCCAATCAGAAGCATACACTGTGTGATTCTGCAGATGCACGTTGCTAAATGAGCTAATATTTGTTAATGAAAATTGAAACAAAATAGTTTTTTGTTTTAAAGAATTACTTTTTTAAAATCTAGTTCCATCTAGTCCCTGATTATGTCATTGTGACATCCACAGGGTTATCAGGATGCAGCATGGGTAATTTAGGAGCTAGCATTTTTGGAGCTTGACTCAGACCAGGTACTAAAACCAAGGGTATCTTGACCTTTCCTGCGTCAGTTTTGATAATTCTTGGGTCACCGGACTGAATGACAAATGACTATAGATCTACTCTCCACACATGTTAATAGGAAGGACTAGCGTATCAACTGCACACAAAATTAGACTTTGGCGTGCACTGCATGCAATTTGAAAGTGTATAATCTTGCTTTTTTGTATGCAGATTGAAGAGACAAAGTTACCCAGCTACATAGAACTGCAATATTGAATCTTTTAAATCTCCTACAAATCCGGCTGCTTAAGTCTTTTGACCCTACACAGAGTCCTGACACCAGGGTTAAAAATCTCAACATGAAATATAATATGTATTTTTTAAATTACAGGTTTACACTGATGTCAACATCCAACTTCAGCGGAGGAAGCCAAGCTCAGCGAGCCCAAAACAAATCAAGAGTTTGTTTGGAGGAGCCGGACTCTGCAGCGTGTTCTCCCGCAATTTACTACTTGTTCCTGCGGAGCTTGTTTCCTGTGTCCCTCCAGCAGGACCAGACATCCTGGGTCTTGTTACCCGTCTGATGTGGACACATGAGCTGATCTATGTCGGGGGGGTGGCGTGTCAGCGAGGGAGAGGGGATTCACAGAGGCGCCGTCAGGAGGCCGGCAGCAGCGATTCAGGACTGGTTGATGTCACTCTGACAGAGAACAGAGGGGGCCATGTTGGTGTCAGCGGGGAGCCAGGCGCTCCGACAAGCCCTCCGCTCCTCCTCCCTCTGCCTCCGCTGCCATCTCTCTTTTAATGGCCTCACCTCGCAGTCCTTGTACATCTGAGTCATTAATACTCATGAACCTAACTGATATAATCTGTGCAATCAAGTGCTGCATTGATTAAACCTCATTATTCCTCTAATAACATTAGCTGCTAATAGTTTGGAGTGATCATCAATGTAATCATCAATGTATTATTCAGAGAAGAAAGGGGAACACAGTGAATAGAGGCTTGAAAAAAAAACTTTTCCTATGAGTACCAAAAGAGATGGCTGGTTTAGTTGCCATGGAGATATAAGCTACGTGGAATTCAGGAAGTCAATTAGCAATCTGGCTGCATCTCATTAAATGTCTGGCAGCGGTGAGCGGTTGAGTTTGGGATTTATTTTTATCAGGGAGAATTTACTCTTATAAGCATTCATGGATGTCTTATCCCGCAGTCTGCTTCATCGAGCCGCGGTCAGTTAACAATCCGTACATCTGTGACCTGTCACCGGGGTGGAGGTTGACGACTCAGGGCTCCTTTTAAATGCTCTAATGCGGCTATTGTAGATCTCAAATGAGGTATAATCTGGATAGACCACGTGTTTGTCTCCGGTCCCAAAAGGTGCTGGAGGCTCAGGATGGTCACAAAAGGCCCTGCTGATAAATCTGTCTGTGCAACAAAGTCCTCAAAGACACACACACACATCCCCCCCAATGCGCACTTACACTCTGAGAAATAAAGGGGCTAACTAGAACCATAAAGGACGCTTTTGGCTTGTCCTGACAAGAAAACTCTCATGGGCTGCTGGTAGAACCTTTTATTAAGGCTACACTTGGAAATCTTTCAGAGAGTTCTATGTAGAACCTGACATAAAAAGTTATATCTAGAACCATGTGTGAAAGGTGTGACCCAGAACCCCTGGCCCCACTTTATTTTACAGTACACCAATAAGAAGTTACAAACTGTACTTTGTATCAAATTAGCTGAAAACTAGAAATATGTTCTCTATGAGACAGTATTAGACCCTTCAATAGACCCTCATTAGACTTTATTACAAGGTTATTAAGGAAACATTACAATAGAACTGTACTGTACGCTAAAGTGCATTATTTCCCAACATTAGATCTCTATTAGACCTTAGAGAGTAATTTTGGGCACATTACAACAAAACTGCACTGTAAACTGTAAACTGTAAACTACATGTAATACTTTAAGCAGATAATGTGATCTGATCAAAGAAGTAGGGATCAGTCTCGGCTACTCTGCCAGTTGTACAGGACCAGCCAAAGAAGGTGTGTCTCAAGTACTAAATATGTGAATTCACCTTAGTGTACAGTCCTGTTGTAATGTGTCCCTGATTACCCTCAAATAAAATCTAATAAGGTTCTAACAGTGGGAAGTAATACACTTTAGTTTATAGTACAGTTCTGTTATAATCTGTCAAAAATTACCCTCTAATAAAATCTAGTAAGGGTCTAATACCGTCTAATAAAGAACAAATTACGTCTTATTAGAGTACTGTAAAATCAAGTTCAACTGAGCCCCCTGTGAGAGGTTCTACAGAGAGCTCTTCTATTGTGTAGTGGTTCCACCCAGAACCCTGTCTGGTGGTTCTATTCAGAATCTTTCCAGCCAGTAAGGGTGCTAACAAGAGCCCCCTTGGATGGGCTCTACCCATAACACTTATTTATATTACAGGGAACACTCCCATGGGATGAGATTTCAACAATCTTTGAAGAACGCTTTCTTCTAAAAAGGGTTCTTTGGATGAAAAGGGTTCCTAATAGAACTCTTAGCTATGTTTACACTGCAGGCATAATTGGCTCATCTGTGATTCAGATCTGACAGTGTGAATGGCACAAGTCAGTTTTGGGCCACTTTCATATGTGGTCCTAAATCAAATACTAGGGATGTTCCTGGTGACTAATTTCCCTCTTGATTAAATGCAAAATTTAATTTAGACCAGTTGACTAGTCTGCCAGTAAATAAACACTCAGAACGCAGTTTAAATTGAGCACAATTAATTAACTGATAATGTTAAACACTGTCTGGAAAAATACTGTGTATTAAGAGCCATTTCAAGCCATTAATCACAGTCAATAATCGCCAAATCATATTTTAAATGGTGCTGAAATGCGTGTAACTTTGTGCTGTGCAATACAAACACTGCACATTAACCTAAAAAACATGACAACTCACTAAATGCTTCACCTTTTCAGACTGAAGAGGATCACAGTGTCGGCGGGTAAATGACCCGGAGCTGACGTTAGCTGCCAGCCTGATACACAGTGTGGCTAACAGTGCTAGCAGCAGAAGCAGCAGCTGTTGCTCTGCTTGCAGGTTAATGTCAGCGTCTGTGCTTAATGTGGGCACATGTTGCTTCAGTTGAGTGACTATACACCACCAACATATACACACATTATTTCCATTTTCTAGATTAAAACACTGCCAAACTGCGCTAGTTTTACGAGCTGTCATCTGTCTGACTTTGCTGATAAAAACATCCGGGATTGCGTGGGCATGCGCGCTTATGGCATACGGTGAGAGGGGCTGCCGACTAATGGGGCCACAGCCCCAACTAGTGGTGGGTGGCTGCATAACATCTTAGAGGCAACAGTTAACTGGCATTATGCATGAATAAAATATTGATAAATAGTTTAATGCATATCCCTCAGAGACAGGGCTGATTTTTTTTACAGTGTGACATCAGTGTGAACGGCCATATTGGAATTCATCAATACCACTACTCCTGGCTCAGACTCTGAATTCACACACGCTTCTGTACAAAAGTAACAGCCATTTGGGTTTGCAGTGTGAACATAGCTTCAGTCTTAGAAAGAACCGTTGACGAACCCTTTCTACAAAGAAGGGTTCTTCACAAGAAAATGGTTCTGAGTAGAACCTCAGCCCTTCAGGAAGAACCCTTTCGAAACCCTTATTTCCAAGAGTGTAACCTGGCATGATTTGCATGAGCCTCTAAAAATACTCAGAAGAAGAAGTTGCTTGCTTTTCTGTCTCGCAGCTCTTTTGTGTCTCTGAGGATCAAGGGTGGAGCATCAGCAACGAGCAACACAACCCGGAAAACAACCCCCAGACGCACGGGAGAGCAGCCTCAGATATTGCAATGTGAGTCCCAAACAGCATCACAGCAGCACTAATGAAAAGCAATATGCATTCACCAAAGGCGGTGCGGAGCTTATCATCCACACAGGATATATCATATCAAGTCACAAGTATCCGGAAAAATGCTAATGCCGTCTCTGTCCATTACCGCGGCTCCGACCAGAATCATTGTGGGACCTGATGAATCCACCAGCAGAGTCCATTCGCTCATTCATTTTCCCGCGGCTCCCGGCAGTGGCAGGCTTCCTGTCATTGTGTGTGACAGGCAGATGACATCAGCATGCCCTCAGGCAGCTCTGGGGATGCGGCATCTCTTCCTCATCAAGCAAAATAAAGGAGGACTTTGATGGTATCATCTTGGAGTCACAGCCCCCCACACTGTCACTGTCACACGACAGGAGACTTCCATTTCCCAGTAATCGAGTTTCTGTCTCGGCTCTTTGTGTTCAGATGAAGATCTGATGAAGTCCCCCCACCACAAAACCTCAACCTCCCCCCTTCTCCTTATAGAATACCACCCGCCTAACCCGCCTTGTGTCTACTTATTTCCCACTTCAGTACACATAATGAATATTTATTATGAAAATTAGCAGCTGGAACCCTTGTATTGCAATGCTGGCTGGATTTTTTTTTCCAATAAAGGTTTGTACATTTTAAATAATTAATTATGAGCATGTTTATTTCATTCACTAACCTGTTTCCATCAGTCAAAAGTACAAATTTGATTCTCAGTATGTGTAGATGCTGCCAGAGATGGTTTGGAAACGAGACAACACACAGTTATTTCCTGTATCTGTGTCACATGGGTTTTACCATCACTGCCCCGTCCCTTTAGGAAATGAGCGACAGGTCCTGAGTCTGTTCACACCAATGGGAGAAGTGAACGTGAGCACAGATTATGACTGATCGACCCGACTCTGAGACTTTTGAGACCTGTTTCTGTCTCAGCAACACATTCTCCCGAGATCCGGCAACTCAGATATCGCTTCTAAAGATGCTCTATAACAAGATGATCTGTAATTGTTATGACCCCATCCCTGACTAACAGCTCCAGCAGGAAGACGTCAGCTGATCCATGGTTGACAGAATCCCAGACGAGCCCCTACTTGTCATACTCCGGCTTAATGTACGTTAAAATGAGAGGTGCCAGGTCAGGTTAAAGTGCCAATTGAGTTTGTCATCAGAGATAAAACATAACTATTTGCAAATGAGGCGTTGAGATTGAATGTGTGGAATGCGTGTGCGAGTGTTGAAGCCAAAATAATGTGAAACCAAACCACAACTTGGAGTTGTGAAGTCAGGGAGAAACAGCGTGACAGTGAGACCAGGCGGGTACTTACAGGCCAGTAACACAGGTGCCACCACATTAGCTTAGCAACCTTCCCTGACTGTGAACTGCATAAAGGGAGGGGTCTTAACAATAATATGATGAGCATATTAAGCTAGCAGATAAAAATTAGCTGCAAAATAAGGCTCAGATATTACATTTGTACTCTACCTACTGTTGGATTGTCTTGACATGGACAAGCAATAGTCCATCAGTAATATGTTTAAGGACCAGTATCAAGGATTTAGTGGCATCTAGTTGTGCAAAACCCTTGTCTCACTCTCCCCTCGTAATTGTTCAGGAGAAACTATGGTGTTTGTTTTGTCCTTTCTGGGCTACTGTATCACTGCAGCGCAATAAGGCGGACTCCATGGATATAAATGATTCATTTAAAGGCAGTGGCTCCCAAACTTTTTCTGGCATGCCCCCCTTCAGTCAGCAGCGGAAAAAAAAAGTTCACGCCACTCTACCCTACAATCATGGGTGCCGATTCCGTGGGTGCTTCGGGGTCGGAGCACCCACGGAGATTGCGAGCACCCACGTGTGCCAGGCAGCCTACACTTGTCATTGATTTGCTAATGACCACTCCCCCGCTACCTATCAACACATTGCGTTGTGTTGTGATGATTAATGAATGAGTGAAGTAGCCTAGTTGCAGATGAGTTGGTAGGCTATGTTATTGTTTACCTATACTGACTTTCAGCACAGCGGACAGTTCCAGTCACACTTATAGGCCTATACGGTTATGGTATGCTATTCAATCCAGGCTGTGGTGTTGGATTGTGTATTTTGTTTTTCCTTTAGGTTACATTGACAGGAACTCCTCGTATGCATCACCAGTGTGTAGACTGTGTGTGTTTGTGAAAGAGTGCGTGTGCGTGCGTGCGTGTGTGTGTGTGTGTAGGTGTGTGTGTGTGTGTGTGTGTGTGTGTGTGTGTGTGTGTGTGTGCGCGCACGCGCGCGTGTAGGAAAGAGCATACGTGTGTGTTCATTGCGGCTGCTGCTGT
>JAJHUR010090916.1:6074-17184 GCA_027495735.1 Lutjanus campechanus
AATGGAGCTAACGGCTAACAGAGCTAATGGAGCTAACAGAGCTAATGGAGCTAACGGCTAACGGAGCTAACAGAGCTAATGGAGCTAACGGCTAACAGAGCTAATGGAGCTAACAGAGCTAATGGAGCTAACGGCTAACAGAGCTAATGGAGCTAACAGAGCTAATGGAGCTAACGGCGCTAACAGAGCTAATGGAGCTAACGGCTAACAGAGCTAATGGAGCTAACGGAGCTAATGGAGCTAACGGCGCTAACAGAGCTAATGGAGCTAACGGCTAACAGAGCTAATGGAGCTAACGGAGCTAACGGCGCTAACAGAGCTAATGGAGCTAACGGCTAACAGAGCTAATGGAGCTAACAGAGCTAATGGAGCTAACGGCTAACGGAGCTAACAGAGCTAATGGAGCTAACGGCTAACAGAGCTAATGGAGCTAACAGAGCTAATGGAGCTAACGGCTAACGGAGCTAACAGAGCTAACAGAGCTAATGGAGCTAACAGAGCTAACGGAGCTAACAGAGCTAACAGTCAGGGACAGACGGGGTTAAATCATGATGCAGTCGTTCGTTAGAAACGCAGCTCTGAACCTCCGTCTGCTCGGTCGTCAGGTTACTGCAGGTGCTGCAGAGACCGCCCACATTTCCCATCATGCCCCCTGCTGCTGAAACACACCAACAAACTGAAACGTCTCAGGAGTTTTATGTTCAAAGTGTTAGTGAGCAGAATGTTGTTGTTGTTGTTGACATGTTTGTGTGTGTGAGGACTCACTGAACATGGTCTCCAGTCGAACCAAACAGCCGACAAAGTTGTCGAAGTCGATGGTGAGATCAGCTTCACTGTAACGAGCCACCAGGACCTGATGGAGCGTGTTGTTCAGACTGAAGCCTGAAACACACACACAGTGACTCTGAGTCCCTCCTGCAGCAGCTGGAACAGACTCTGTCCTGCTGCACAGCTGGACACAGACTCTGTCCTGCTGCACAGCTGGACACAGACTCTGTCCTGCTGCACAGCTGGACACAGCTGCACAGCTGGACACAGCTGTTTCCTTAACATTGTTATGTGGAGAACAGTGATTTCTTTGAGACTTGTTTCATCTTTTTAGATCTTTGTTGGACGTGTCTGTTGTGTCTCTCAGCCGTGGATTCATTCTGTTTTTTACATTTCAGATTGTTTCTATTGTTTCACTCGTCACTAAACTTGGATGAAAGGTTGGACGCCGTCACTCTGTCTGACTTTTTTTTTTTTGAAAAAGGTGTTAATTTACCCAGAATTCATTGTGCTGTAGTTCTACTAAAGATAGTTTTACCTGCTTCCTCCACAGCCGTCCTCATCTCTGTGGAGCTCATCGTCCCTGAACTGTCCACGTCCTTCTGACGGTAAATGTTCTGTCACATGACAACAGCAGGTCACAGGTGAGAATGGAGGCATGAAGTTCGTTCGGTCTGAGACGGACGTGAGAGGTTAAATTCTGCAGGAGCTGTTACCATGGTTACCACGGCAACAGCTTCTGCAGAGCCTGAAGCGGCTGTATGACGCACCGTCACTTTGTAACTTTGATCAAAAGCATCTATGGCTGCAAATATTGATTATTGTCATTGTTGATTAATCTGTTGATCATTTTCTCAGTTAATTGATTAATTCATCCCGTCACATTCATGTCAGCAGACGGATATACGTCCGTGTCCTCCACGTTTGGACTTATTTTTTTAACTGACATGACTGACAGGTTCTTTTAATCTTCAAGTCTGGACTAAATGTAGTTTAAAAGTGAATTTGTGATGACGTGTCTGACGTCACAGAATACTGTTGAGATATGATTATTTAGAAATAAAATAGACATAATAAAAGATGTCAGTTTGAAACTGCAGAATCATCACGACTGCGTCACACGTCCGTCAATAAACTGCGTCTCTTCCAACATGAGGAACTTTTATTCTCATTATTTGCTGAATATTGTGGTTCATATAACAGCAGACTGTGATCAAACATCTGTCAGGATCCAGTTCTGGATCTGAGACTTACCAGGAAGTTCTCAATTTTGGTCCACAGGATTTTAAACTCCACCAGGCCCAGTTTACCGCTGCCGTCTTTCTGCAGCTGAGGTTCAGGAGCTGCTCACTGATGGACTGGACATATGAAGCACCAAGCTCATTTTCATCTTATAAAATTGTCAGGCTGAGCTGCACCAACAAAGACTCGGTTTTAAAACAGAGTAAAACCTGGTTTAACTTTAAATTATGCAGCAACAAACTTTTAAACCAGCTTAAATTAATGAAACATTCAATTTAAACCTCAGCTTAGTTTTTACTCTAAAGATTAAATTTAATTCTGTTGCAACAAACCTTTAACTGTGATCCAGTTTTAACTTTAAGGAGCAGGTTTAACTTTTAAAATGTCTCCTATTTCAGATGAACAGAATCATGTGTTGATGGACAGACTGAAGCAGCATCTCGTCTTTCTTTCACTCCAGTTGATCCTTTAAAAAAAGTCTGACGACCGTTAAGATTCAAAATATCTCAAAGGAGAAATTTGAACTCTGCTGATCGAACTTTTCAGCAAGTTAGCAAACAATGTAAGTGTTAATGAACAGAGAGCAGCTGAAGGTCAACAGTTCCTCTCTTTTATACTCAAATGTAATTTTTTTTATCGATTGATTGATTTTCATTTGGGTAAGCAAACATCTGATTCTATTGAATTCCAGTTAGTTCACAGTAGTTTTTAATTGTGCAACAGATCTGTCCTTCATTTTAAAACTAGTATCTACTGAAATCTACTAATATTAAATTCATCTGTTTTGGTGCAGCCCAGTCTCTCCTCGTCTAGACCACAAACGTCACGTCAGCATCACATTCGTGTCACGACCTTCCTCTCGCCACCCTGAGGCGTCCGTCTATAAAAGCTCCGTATTGTTGCCCGCACATCTCAAAGCATCCAGCAGCGAAGGAGCAGCTGAAATTTTCTATCAACACGATGGCGACGGCGGAGGCTGTGCTGAGGTCAGGCAGGTGTTGGCGATCAGAGCAGCAGAGGGATTAAAGTTGTCTAGTGGCAGTAAATGTACAGTTTGTACATGAAAAGTTTCTGTGTCTTGTTTCTGAGCTGCAGGGTGAAGAGGAGCAGACTGAGCTGATCTCTGGAGCTCAATCATTACAAAATGTAGATTAAATCTATTTTATTTTTACTGGGGACCAGCTGCACATTTACAAGTGTATTATTTAAAAAATAGACTGACAGTCTAAATAAACTTTCACCTGTCAGACGCTGCTGGGACACGAGACACACAGATCACTGCAGACAGCTGCACTGATCAAACAATCTGTGTTTCTGAGACGTGCGAGTGAAAAACACTTTTGACTCGTTTGTGGTCGAGACGGAGACGGATTCATGTGAAGCGTTTGATTAACATGGTGATTATTTTCTCCATTAATCCTTTAAAACATCTCAGTAAATATGAAAACCTGTCAGTAAATATTAAAAGGTGTCTGCTTTAGTTTCCCAGAGTGCCTCAGTGATTTGGTTCAGCCTCTCTGTCCTGACACACTCTGTCACTGAGGTGCTACTTTCTGCGGCGGAAGGATACGTCCAGCAGGTTGACCATGTTACGACATGTTGTGAGGCTGAAGCCGCTGGTTTTGATGTCACTTCCTGTCAGACGTCAGAGACAAACAGTCAGTACAGAGTTTACAGTTGGACTGACCTCAGATCAGCGTCTCTGCGTCATGTGACTCATCTTACGTTTGGTCACGACTTTGTTGAGGATCCGCTGCAGCTCGAAGGCTGAAATCTCACAGTCCTGCACAACACGCACATCATTATTATTATTATTATTATTATTATTATTATCATCATCATCACAGTATATCTACTGTCAGCTGCTCACCCCTCCTGCCAGCTGACCAAACAGACGTCTGAACCGGTCGTCCACGTCGTCCTCGTCGATCTCAATCTGAAACAGGAAGTCAAACATCACATATTTACTGACATCAACTGTTTATTTGGAGAAGCAGCAGGAGAACCAGTGTAGGAAGCTAAGAAATGTCCTGCTGTGGACAGGGTCAGCAGCAACACGGGTTTTAGACAGAAATACTATATTTAGAATATTTTCACTTCTTCACCTTACTGTCAGACAGACTTTTCTGAGAGCAAACTAAGTTATTTCACGCTCCTCACACCAACCAAACTCAGTCATTTTAGCTGACAGGACAGAGGAGTTGTTGATCTGCTGCTGCCTCCATCTCTGGCAAGTAACATTAGTTTTAATCCAAATTAACATGTTCATAAACACAGATGTCACATAACAACACAAACAAACTAACAGCTGGAAACAGCAGCAGACCAACAACTCCTGAGTTCTGTCAGCTAAAATGACTGATTTCATCAGTGGAGTTTGGTTGGTTTGAAGAGAGTGATAACATTTGTTTCCTAACCATCTGTCCAAACCTTTACATTAACATGTTGGTCGGCACTAAAAGTGTGCCTTTGATCCTCTGAGAATCACAGTGTCCATCAGTCACATGACGTCATCTCACCTTCTCCACTCGGGACTCGATGGGGTCGTCCAGCTCTCTGCAGGAACAAACAACAACCAGCTCAACACGTAATTATTCAAGTGCAACATCAAAGACATTTGGTGTGTACGTCCGTGTGCTCCACCTGTTTTCACATTTGGATCTATTTTTCAATGGACAGCATTATGAAAGGATCGATTTTTTTACTTTTTTAATGAAACACTGACTATAAAGACATTTTAATTGTTTTAAAGGAAAGTGCTGCAGAGTTTTTGCAGTTCCTCAGACGTCCACTAGATGCTGCTGTGGTCAAATTGTATTGAACATAAAGACTCACTGAAAGTCGGCCTGTTTCTCCGTGAACACTCGGACGCAGAAGTCTCCGTTCTTGTGCGGCTCGAAGGTGGACGGGAGGACCAGGTACTCGCCGGGCGGCAGGCTGAAGCGGCTGCACACCTCTCGCAGGTTGATGAAGGTTTCGGAGCGAGCAGCGGAGGCGTGACGCAGGAAGAAGTTCCTGTTCAGGTGGATGTTCCTCTGACCGCAGTACTGACAGACGGACAGACAGACAGACAGACAGGAGACGTCAGCCCGAAGGAGTCGCAGAAGAAGAAAAACAAAATGTGGAGCAACAAATGGCGAGGAGCAGCCGGCGGCGAGAAGGTCACGTGATCATCTTCATACCTCATCAGGAACCTGCAAGACAAGAAAGAAGAAGATTCAGGTGAAGGTTCACAGCAGAGGAACAAAGACACAAAGACAGATTCATCTGTTCCTAAACGTGTCTGAGAGGACAAGCACACTGTAAAAAACGGAAGGTGAGAAGTCTGTAAAAAGTGAAACATTTTAAGGACATTTTATGGACCAAACAACTCATTTATCAGGTATCTGGTATCGATCGGTTCCTGGATGAATCGTTCTCACCTCATAGATGGCGAATCCTACTGTGTGCATGTCCTCGCCCATCTTCCTCATGCGTCTGCGGTTCTTCTGAATCAGACCGACCACGAGGCTGCAGCCGGCCTCGCCGTCGTCCGGGTCGTCGTCCTCCTCGTCCAGTCTGATCACAAACTGAGGGTTCGTCCAGAACGTGTCTGCAGTTTGACACAGAACAAAACACTCAAGAACCTGTTCTGCTCTGTCGGCCCTGCTCATCGTCTGACAGGATCACTCACTGGGGTAGTTCCTGCAGCCTCCGGCGGTGGATCCTCTCCTCCAGGTGCCGTCGAACTTGGACAGAGCCCACTTGGTGATGGAGTCGTCGCTCAGGGCGTCGGGTGTCAGGTTGCAGATCTCCAACCGAGAGTAATGTCTCAGGAAGTCAGAGAAAGACATCCTGGAAGACAGAGGAGAGGGTTAAACTCACACAGGGCACCTGATGATGATGATGGTGATGGTGAAGGTCAGGGAATTAAAAAGAGGGTCAGTTTTACCAGAACTCTCCGTCCTCGGAGCGATGACTCAGACGCTCTCTGTCCTCGTCACTGATGTGACGCCACTGCATGGAGCTGCAGGAGCAGGAGACACTCGTTTCAGTCAGGACCAAATTTAATGTGACACCACACGCTAGGCTCCCCCTCACACTATAGCTATTAAGACTGCAGCCCCGCCCCCCCTCTGTGTCACCTGTGATCAGGTGTGTCCACACGTTCTCTTCAGTGGAGTTCCTCAGAGTTCTATTCTCAGACCCGTCACATGCTTCCCTCAGCATCCATTCACCAAATTCACACGGCGGCCATTTTCCACTCAGGGTGGGAACCTCAACGGGCCTCGTGCAAGAACATTTTCATATTTTCACTCGTACGAACACGTCCCATCAGATTCAACACTCGTAACGTCAGATTAACTCTGTCAGTGATCCACCTGTAGTACCATATAAGGCTACACTTCCTGTCCCACATGTCAGGAAGAGTTTGGGATAAAAGTTTCTATTTTCAGACTTCCATAAAGAAAACGTCCGTAGATTCAGATTACTGAAACAACTTCTTGAATGATGTTTTAGACGCCCGGAGAACAGCGTTCCATCAAGATATCCCCAAAGATCCCAGGATGGTTCTTCTCAGAGGAATCCCGGAAGGGTTCGAGGGGAGGGACAAAAAACTCTCAGGGGCTGCGATTAAAAGAGTCACAGTCACATGATTGAACTCTGAACCTCCAACATACAACATCTGGATTAAAAAATATGGGAACTGTATGAGAAGGAACAAATCAACTATAAAGAGGTGGAGTCCTGTACTGAATACGGGAACTTTGAAATCCACATCCTCTTCTACTCCTACTCCTCTACACTGATCAGGCATAACATCATGAACACCTGCCTAATATTGTGTTCGTCCCCCTTTTGCTGCCAAAACAGTCCTGACCCGTCGAGGCCTGGACTCCACCAGACCTCTGAAGGTCTGCTGTGGTATCTGACACCAAGACATGAGCAGCAGATCCTTTAAGTCCTGTAAGTTACGAGGTGGAGCCTCCATCGATCAGACTTGTTTGTCCAACACATCCTACAGATGCTCGACTGGACTGAGATCTGGGGACACTTCAAACTGGTTGTGTTCCTCAAACCATTCCTGAACCATTTTTACTTTGTAGCAGGACTCATTATCCTGCTGACCACGACAGTGGTATAATAATATAATATAATAATATAATTAATTATTGACCTTTATAAATAAAACTGACTTGACTTGACACGTGTCAAAGTAACATCCACATGAATGGCAGGACCAGAGGTTTCCCAGCAGAACATAAAGCATCACACTGACCCTGTCGCCGGTTCACCACTGTTCCTTCTTTGGACCACTTTTGATAGATACTGACCACTGCAGACCGGGAACACCCCACAAGAACTGCAGTGTTGGAGATGTTCTGACCCAGTCGTCCAGCCATCACAGTTTGGTTCTTGTCAAACTCAAATCTTTACGCTCGCCCATTTTTCCTGCTTCTAACACGTCAACTCTGAGGACAAAATGTTTATATCCCACCACTAACAGGTACCATGATGAGGAGACAATCACTGTTATTCACTTCACCTGTCAGAGCTCAGTGATCCGTGTATGTGTAGTCAAAGTGGTCTGTATGTATGAACACATAATATCTATGTATTTATTTATCAATATTATCATCATCATTATTATTATTACCGGTATTTATCATTTCCTTTCTGTTTCCTCGTCTGTTTGAATCTCAGGTACGTCTCACTGCGCCTGAACATTTCACTGTATTTGTCTTATACCTGCACAGATGTTACAGCAGCTGGAAATTTTGAATAATCCCTCTGAGACCCTGCAGACGCCCTGTGTGCTCTGTAAATAATGAGTTTGGTTTGGAGCCTCCTGTGATGTCACACTCCTGTGATGTCACACTCCTGTGATGTCACACTGTGACACTGAGGTGCTGTGACACTCAGTCACCACCAGGTGGCAGCATCGCAGTCGTCTGGGTGATGAAACCGTCTGTCAGTCGTCTGTGATCTCTGCAGAGCTGCAGACGATTAACACACTCACAGACTCCACCCTGCTGAGACACACAGCAGGGAGGGGCCGGCTCACTAAACAAGCTCCAGGTGTGAACATGATACCTGTTCAGGTGACTCAGTGAGTCAGCAGCAGCATGAAGCTTTCAGCTCTACACACACTGTGTTCATGTAGCTCTCAGGTTCAAGAACTCATTACACCTGTGTATGTAGCTGCTCTCTGACAGGTGTTTCTACCTGTCGGGGTTACCTACTCATCACTCCAGGCTCCGGTCCACTCCACCTGACCCCAGGGGTTCCTGATCCGGATCAGCTTCTCCATGTTGCCACGGTACTCTACCTGCAGCCAATCACATGAGAGCAGAACAGAACAGAACGTCAGCATTTTAACACAAAGAACAATAAAAGAAACTGTTGGGTGCTGCTGAGAATCATGGGAGATGTAGTTTTGTGCTGTGGGTTGGGTTCAGACAGACTAACAGGTGGCTTTTCTCACCTCAGCTGTACCTGTCACAGAGTAGGCGTGGCCCTTCACCAGTTTCTGGTGGGTGACCGCCTCCGAGTCAGCTGAGCTCGTGATCTGAAAGTCAGAAAAATTAAATCAGCTGATTCATTTTAATACAACAGAACCAAAAACTCAGTAAGATGATCCTACATCTGTCAAACACATGTTGCTTATTAAAGAACCCGTCTGTCATTGTACCCATACAGGTAAATTAAAGTACCCATTTAACTACTGTACCCATATGGGTCCATAAAAGTACCCGTCTAACTGTCATACCCATGATGCACCCTGTTCCACCTGTGTGTTGTGGTCTTACGTCTATGGAGCAGCCCATCAGGGAGCCGCGGCTCTGAGCCTTCTGGATGATGTGGAACAGATGAGGACTGGGTCGACTCAGCTCGTGGACTTCAGCGATTCCTCCGGTGAAATCCTCGAAACCCTCAGTGGTCGATCCTCCGGACAGAGCCTCGTAACAGCTGTTCAACCTGTGATGACATCGCAACGACATCACACATCAGTCACACCTGAGGACTCAACGCCACACTGTGACAGGTGGGAACAGGAAGTAGATGTTTAGTGTTGCTGTGTTCAGTCTGAGGATCTGATCGAACCGACTGAAGACACAGAAGTAAATGAGAATAACAGTGAAAATATAAATATATATATATTATATATCTGTTCACTGCCTGAGTCACACAGTCTAATGTTTGGTTGGAGTGACAGCACGCCTTCACCATGGCATCGTTTCTGTAAACTTATTTAATGTCACAACATTTATTTCTGTCCAGAGTTAATTCTTCACCAGGATCTTGTATTGATGATGGAGAGTCGGACCGCTGCGTCTTCTCAGTGGGGTTCAGGTCTGGACTCTGTCTCATGAACCAGTCTGTCTGAGCCGATGAATCCTGGGTTTTAATCACGTGTTCAGATCTTAACACAGTTTTAGTTTCTTCAGTCTCCTCAGTTGTTTTCTTTGACTCTTCTGACACAGAGGAACATCTTTTCCTCAAACGCAGGTTATGTTCTCTGACATGTTTGTTTAAGAAATGAGAAGCTCCTCGCTTGTTACCAGCTGAAACATATTGATCACTGCAGTAATTATCCAGTGGAAGGATCTGACCTGTTTGATTAGTTAAAATCAGGTGGTGATGTTTTTTCATCCAGGCAGTGTACACATATATATATATAAACAGAGTGTGTGTGTGTGTGATTACTGCTCAGGTGTGTTTGGACAACAACCCAATCAATGAGGGCAAAGAGTATCAACCAATCATATTTCAGTGTCTGCAGGACACGTTGACAGACGTCTCTGTCAGTGGACGTCGAGTTTAGACAGGAAACCTTTGATTTGTGAGACTTGTTGTTCAAACAGCTGATGTTTGATCATGTGACTGTTGCCATGGTTCAGGTTTGGTTGGATTCATGTCTGAGGTTCCCTTCAAGAACCGACCATCAGTCAGGAGTTAACGTTCTCTCTGATCTCTTACTTGGCGTAGGCCTTCTCCAGCAGAGCGCTCCAGAACTCTCTGCCCTCTGCAGAGTGGACGAACAACAGCTCATCGTCTTTTACGGGAAGACGGTCGTCAATCACCACGTCCACCCACTCACCAAACTGCCAGAACTACAGACAGACAGGCAGACAGACAGACAGACAGAGAGACAGACAGAGAGAGAGACAGAGAGACAGACAGACAGGCAGACAGAGAGACAGACAGAGAGAGAGACAGGCAGAGAGAGAGACAAGAGAGACAGACAGACAGACAGGCAGAGAGAGAGACAGACAGGCAGAGAGACAGGCAGAGAGACAGACAGAGAGACAGGCAGACAGACAGAGAGAGAGACAGACAGAAAGACAGGCAGACAGAGAGACAGACAGGCAGAGAGAGAGAGACAGACAGACAGAGAGACAGACAGAGAGACAGACAGGCAGAGAGACAGGCAGACAGAGAGAGAGACAGACAGACAGGCAGATAGACAGGCAGACAGGCAGACAGAGAGACAGGCAGACAGGCAGAGAGACAGGCAGACAGGCAGACAGAGAGACAGGCAGACAGGCAGAGAGACAGATGAAGTTAAAAATCAGTGATTGAAACAACAGAATATTTAAAACAGTAAATGTAGAAGGAGACACAGTCCTAAAGGACGATCTGTGTCCACAGAACCTTCTTAAATATCTGTGTAAGTACCTGTACTGTGCATCAGTAGTACCTGTACTGTGCATCAGTAGTAATTGTACTGTGCATCAGTAGTAATTGTACTGTGCATCAGTAGTACCTGTACTGTGCATCAGTAGTACCTGTACTGTGCATCAGTAGTAATTGTACTGTGCATCAGTAGTACCTGTACTGTGTATCAGTAGTAACTGTACTGTGCATCAGTAGTACCTGTACTGTGTATCAGTAGTAACTGTACTGTGCATCAGTAGTACCTGTACTGTGTATCAGTAGTACCTGTACTGTGCATCAGTAGTACCTGTACTGTGTATCAGTAGTACCTGTACTGTGGATCAGTAGTACTTGTACTGTGTATCAGTAGTACTTGTACTGTGTATCAGTAGTACTTGTACTGTGTATCAGTAGTAACTGTACTGTGCATCAGTAGTACTTGTACTGTGTATCAGTAGTA
>JAJHUR010090917.1:0-29861 GCA_027495735.1 Lutjanus campechanus
AGGTTTTCCCCCTTGCCAAATTTCTTTTTGGAGTTATTGTCCTCATGCTTAATGTCTAGAAAATGAGCTGTCAATAAGGCACACACAAAAAGTGGTGACTGACCAAGGAGAGTAAGCAGGCCAAGTGACAAGCTTCGGAGCCAGAAGAGAGGACAGGTGGGCCCACACACTTCATCTTTAGCCTAGCAGCCGAACGCTCAGTTATCTTGCTGTTTAGTATGTGCATGGGCGACCAGGACCTGGAAGCCCCTACACAAGTGTATGCCAAGTTTCCAAGGGTTGTGTTGCCATGACACTTAGCTTCTGTACTAGTGCCCCTCTCTGCTTCTCCAATCTGGGGGCATCCTGACCAGCATCTACTGTATGTAATACATTGACTACTGTATGGATAACATACATCCCCACATCACATATTCCAAACTATCCCTTCAAAGGAGTAAAAAACTATCCCCCCACAAACAGCAGAAAGTAAGAAAAAGGTGCGTTGCCAGTGGTACTTCAGACACCACTAGAGGCCCTTGGTTTGGCCTAATGTGGTAAAAGAGAGGGTGGAGTATTGCCACGACTGATCCCGCATTATGGCAGGACGAGGCCCATGGGCAGCCTGTAGGCAGAAGCTGGCGGCTGTCTACTCGCGGGCCGATTTTAAACCGATGAACAAAATGCTAGTCAGCCACCCGTGGCTGCAGCTTCTGGGCGATCTAATCTGGGTTTGTTCACTGGCTGGTCTCCACATCTATGCTCTCTGGCTAAGTGTTGGCCGGTTATAGGACATATTAGGGCTAATCTCTAGGTGTGTCCATATGCAAGGACTTAAGTGCAGACGGATGGAAAGGACAGATTTAATACTGCTGACATCATTACTTTCAAATCCCCACTAACACCCTGGGAAATGAGGAGGGTAGGTGCAGGCTTGTAAATGTCTCTATTATTATATTATATTTTTTTTTTTTGGTCACAATATTCTTGGCTTGAGGAATAGCAGCTTATATGACTACAGCAATGTTACATTTTTGTCAACAAGCTCATATGGCGGTATCTTAAAGGGATAATTCAAAGTATTTGAAGTGGTGTATTTAAGGTACTTATGGAAAGTCAGAGTATTACATACGCCCGGGACAACCCCAGTCTGAAGAAGCAGAGAGGGTCAGCAACAAAATGTATTTTAGCCATTTAAATAAAGGTAACCTAAACCTAAAAACCTCAATATAAATTTAAATGTATGTTACACTGAGAATATTTTCAACACTTTACTTTTCAGTCAGACAGCCTTTTCTGATGGGAAACCACCATTATATAGGCCAAATATCATTCTCTCCAAACCAACCAAACGCTGTACGTGAAATCTGTGATTTTGCCTCGCAGATCACAGGAATTGCAGGTTCTACCACTACCTTGATCTGTTAGTTTGTTTGTGTGACTTTGGTGTTTTTAAAAGGATAGTTTGGATTCATTGAGAGAGAGTTTGGAGTTTGGTTTGGAGAGAGCAATATTTGGCTTGCATAATGATAATTTCCTGTCAGAAAAGGCTGTCTGACAGCAAAGCAAAGGTGTGCAAATATTCTAAATATACTGGACACATGTTAATGTTGGGGTTTTTTTTAGGTGGACGTTTTTGAAGTGGCTAAAATACCTTTTGTTGACACAGCAGTTCAAAGCAGTTAGTTGCATAGCTTCTGTGCACCGGCAATCGATAAGAACCTCATACTCATCAAATAATCTGAACTATCCCTTTAAAGAAGCTGTACTGAGGTCGTTGTCTTTAAGAAAACAAAACTCCACAATGGACAGTATGATGAAACTGTGGAAAAGCTGCACCTGCATGATTAAGAATGGGTACTGTGGGTCCAAGTCAAAGCTGTTTTTTTTTTTAGGTTATCACTTGGGGACTTAAAAATGGTTCAGTACGCCATCCTGCCCTCATCTGCATTTTTCATCTCATACTGCACCTGTGATACCCACTAGAGATCCAATGACTCCCTCCTCTTTCCTTTCACCCTTCACTTTGGATTCCACCTTGCCATCTGTGAATTCAAATCAAGACGATGTTTTCGAGATTTTTACGTATCCTATAAGCTGACACCCTTGTTTGTCTTAACCAATATATCACCATTGGACAGGGGTAATGTCTTTCTAAACCAAAATAGGAAATGAAAGAGTCAAAATAAATAAATAAAGCCAAAAGTGGGAGGTTTATGTCCCCTGCCAATCCCCAGTTATGCATAAAAATGCCTCTGAAATGAAATCTTTATCAAAAGAGCCACAAGGTTCTCCTTACAAGGTGTTTTCAAATAAGCAGGCGTTATTATCATACCTCCATTGGGAAATATGCATTTACAGCTTGGAGAGTGAGAGGCAATAGGGTAACTGTTAACAATGTTTTCCCTAGTTATGGTGCATAATTGCATGCTTCTGTTATTGCACCTTTCTATTGCTGCTAATACAGAGAAAGCCCATTAGGCAGTGTGCTAATGTGAACGGTAGCCTGCAGTGCAGTGGGTGCACTGTTTAAAAAGAGATGCATGAGGACCACTGCAATGAGCACCAGCAGGCCGCAGAGGGAGGGTTACTAACACACCAATAATGCATGTTCAAGCTTTGAAAAAAATACAGCGAGAGTCAACTTCGCCTGTGAGGCTGTAAATATGTGGCTGTATCCCAATTGGTATAATGGAATTGACCTTTTATTCCTTTAATACGCGCAAGTTATCACAGGATAATATTCAGTAGGCTGTCACAGCATGATAAAACAGATCACATAATATTCAGTTGTGTATTATGATCACACTAGAGCCTGACCGATAATGGATTTTTGGGGCGGATGCTGATATCAGGGAGTAAAATAGGGATATTTAAATCCAAAATTACATCATGTGCCTGAAACAGTAAACTTTCACTGTTATCTTTAATAATTATGAATTCTTATGAATAATTTAAAAACCCTTGAATTAAGGAAAAGGGATAAAAAATCATAATAATAATGCATCTTATAAATATGATAAAATCCCAAATAATCTACATTATGTTTTGCAAAACATATTGGAAAATACTGATATAGACAGATTTAGCTGTGCTCGGCTAATATCAGACCAGCTGATATATCCGTCTGTATCTGGGTCTAGATCATATAGATTTTTAAAAATAAATAATGATTACCTGATTAACCAACTGATATATTGGTTGGTTGATGTTGTCACTCAGCTGAATTCGGTGTATCACTTATATCTGTCTATATATCAACAAACATGCTGGCCAGTATGCACGGATATGAAATCTTTGTTTTTGTTGTTTTTTTCACAGAACATAATGCAGATTGATTTTATTTTCTAGCTTTTTAAAAAAATATATTTTGTTGATATTACTTTAAGAAATCTATGAAACCAGTTGCCTTGAAAAAAGTAAGTAAATCTCACCATCAGTCATGTGTAATGTTCACTTTCTGTCAGCTTAAGTTTGTTTAAAATGTAGTTGCACTTACTTGATTGTGAAATTGTTCCAACTTAAAAATAGCAAGAGAAATGAACTTGTTCTTTGTAAGTGTAAGTTGAATTTTATGTATAATTGCTCCTTTTTTCCAAGTTTGATATATATTCACAATCCATTACATTTCATATATTTTGTTTTTTAAATAGTTTTAAAAAAAAGTACCAGTGAAAGACTTCTCCTCCAGTCCCCTGATGTTATTTTGAACAGCAAAGATTATTGTTAAACTGTTAATGATTCTGCCTCCATTACATATCTTCCTATTCAGACTATTCAGGGACATGTCAGGGATCATTGCAAAAAAAAAAAAGAAGTGTGTTTATGTATGTATTGTTGGGGACTTTTTTTTCTTACTCTTTTGAGTGTCTACAGATTGTAAAGCCATAAGACAAATTGTAATTTGTGATATTGGGCTGTATAAATAAAAATGACTTGATATTCTAGATTCTGTATATTATGTTCTGTATGAAGAATATCAAATGATGCATCAAATTTAGAATTTTTTAAATCGCTAATATAGGTTTGCCCCAGATATCCAGTATCGGCCAGGCTCTAATATTTAATAACGTACTGTGATAATAGCATGATATTTTAAATAATGATAATATAATTTTACACTTTCCAGATTTCCAGTTTAGGGCCAGCACTGTAAAGCTTGATCACTGTATATATACCATTATATAATGGTCTACATTTTGACTTGTAATTGTTTAATTGCTGTCACTGCTGATCCCTGCATGTCGTCTTGCAGGGATGCAGCTGCACCGACAGTGCACAGTGGATTACTCTCCACACGCGCTCATAATGACCATTGACTTGGCTCGGACGTGAACGCGCGCTCGGCGAGCCTCGGTCATTCCTCTGTCTATACTGTGTGTGTGTATGTGAGTTAGTGTGTGTGTGTGTGGATGGTCGCTCCCCTGGTGCTGCCGAGGCGCGCAGCTTTAACCGATCGGCCGTCGCTCACGTTCAGAGCATGCCCGCCTGCCCGCCGCTTCTCCGGTCTGAAGAGAACCAACGGGAAGAGACGTGCCGTTCGCGCCGCGCACAGCCGCCTTCGTCCGGTTTTGCTCCATCTTTTCCAGTCAGCGCTGTTCCCCATATCGACCATCACCGAATGGATTGCTCCGTTTGATTTGGTGAGATGTTGTACCGGAGGCTTATATAGCCTATCCTCTCCATTAGCTCTCACCCCCTCCACCTCCCCAGTGCTCTCATCCTCACGCTGTGTGCCATAGCGGCTTGTCGGGATAGACCGGGCAAAGAAAAGTATGCAATAAACAAGTGTCAAGTAGCTGCGGGCTGTTCCATTGGAGGGAAGGAAAAGTTCAAGTTGCAGGAGGAGGATTATGCAGTGAGTGTCCGCGCATAGCTGGAACCAGGTACGTGATATTTTAACATATATTCCTATGGAAACGATGCTCCCTGACGCGCTCATGTTGTTTACACACCAGCTTCTGTGGCCACAAACGGCACATGTGTGTGCGCAATCAGTTCTTGTGGCAAGTAGGACGGGGAGGGCAGCGCGGAGCGGTGACATTGAGGTGCCTTTTATCGAGAATATCATTTGGGGTCCTCGTGTCAGGGTGCACCTGAGTGGCATCGCTCACGCAGGGCTCCTTTAGCGTGTCCGCAGTGTCGTTTATGTGTCATTTCGTCCCGCTGCCTGGTTAATAGGTCCTGGGCAGGGATGACCTTATAGGAAACGGTGTGAGTGGTTTGCACACTGCACATCTGCACGGCATGCCGACACAAACACCCTCTGTGATATCTCTAAATGTCGACACTTGTCCTGGCTGTGAGGATTTTTTTAAAGGGTCAAGGTGAGATGTTAGACCTGTGATGAGGGGCAGCTTCAGCTCCTGTCCGACGCGTTTATGGCTACCGCAACGCAGCATCCTCATCTCATCGCTCTCCAGTCCGTACATGCGCGATAAAGTGAGTTTGTCCTTCGAAAAAAAGATGCTCTCACTTCATCGTGATAAAGATGGACTTACTAGTGGGATTTAATTGGCTGCTTGACCCGTCATTACCGCTTATAGCCCTCTCCTCTGGATGGCCACAGCTCTGCGTCGCCGCGCCGCGGCCGCGGCTACTGCCGCGTATTCCTCCTGCTGCCTCTCCACATTTTCATGAGTTAATCTGTTCAAAAGCGCCAATTACTACACTGCACTTGATATTTTCTACAGTCTTTGTGTTTCTGGATATTTCACCCACTTGCTTACATATATTGGATGAGAAATAATTTATGGTTTATTATGCTTTGTGGAGGGCTAAATAAAAGGTCCAGGCAGTGTAGGTGCGTGTGTGTTGTGCTGAATTTTAATATCTCTCCACTGCTGCCATGCTCTGTTTTTTTTTTTTTTTTAGTGACACAGAAAGGCTGAAAGCCACAGCCCAGCTGGCTCCCCTGGAGCTGCAGCAAGGACCACAACACTGCAGGAACGAATATTCATTGACTCTTAGTTAAGGGTCATGGCAGAGGATGAGGGCCACAAGTGAAAAACTTATCTGGATTCAGAGTTTAAAGTCATAATTCTGAGGAAAATGTTATGAATTTTAAGTTTAAAGAAATATTTCACATATGGCAGTTTTCAGAATTCAGATTTTTTTTTTTTGTCTCACAATTTTGACTTTAAACTCAGAAGTGTAATTGTAAACTCAGAAATCTGACTTTTGAATTCTGACTTTAGTCTCAGACTATTTACTTTTTTATTTATTGATTTTTTTTTTTATTTGCAGAATTCTGACCTAAACTCAGATTTCAGACCCAGAATTCTAACTTTTATCTCAGAATTCTGACTGTAGACCCAGAAAGTCTGAGTTTAAACTCAGGTTTAGAATTTATTCTCACATTTCTGACTTATTTCTCTTTCAGAATTCTAATTGTATTTCTGACTTTATACCCAGAATTCTGACTTTATACCCAGAATTCTGACTTTTTAAAAAAAAATTCTCACTTTAAACTCAGCACTCAAATAATTTTTTCCCATGTGGCACTAATCCTCTTCAGTAAAGGACTTAATGCCATATGCGCTAAGCTTGAGGTTACATTAGAAAAACTTTTGGAGTCAGTTGTGTATCAAGTAGGGTGTCAAGGGATAAGGCCCACACACCAGCTGTAGATCAGAGGGTGGCAGTCGCCAGCACCTTGTGACATGAAAACACACACCAGCACACACATACGGGGCATGCAGATCTCGATGATGAGACGCCCTGCTGAGATTCACACTTCAATCTAACTGGTACAGTTTTTCTCCGTGGCCTCTCTATCTCCCCCTCCACCTTTAGCTCTTCTTCAAGCCCGCCTGTGTCTGTGTGATCTCTCACGCTCTTTGATCTCTCTCCCACTTTTCCATCCTTCCATCTTGAGCTTTTGACAGGGGCACATAAATCAAAAGGGAAAGCAAAGCCCCCAGATTGGCGTGCAATCATTACCGACACACACATTTAAATACGTGCATACGGAGACAAGCGCACGTTGTGTACTTTAGCTGCGTCTGTGTTACTTGCTCAGACAAGTACACACACTCAACTGCCATCCACCTCCAGTCTTTAACCTGCCAAGCATAATCATTATGACCACTGTGTTGTGTGTGTGTGTGTGTGTGCCGCAGTCTTAAGTGCTAATAGGAGCTCACACTGGACAGCAGCAGGCCGTGTCAACCGCAATCTCCAGACAAGCCCTCAGGGTGTCCCATTTGGCATGGCTACACACACACACAGACACACACGCACAAACAGACTTGAGAGGTTTAGACTGGACTCAAGGGTCTGAGCACTACGGGTTCTCTGAGTACATGTCCTTGTCGGACCTTCACAACTATTCAACAAGATTAACTCTGGGCTGTTACCATGGAGATGCACTGTAGATGGACTTTTACACTTGCAAACTTTTCCTGACCAGGACACCCTGGAAGAAGAGATCCAGTGGCCCAATCCTGGATAAGTATAGGATAAATGAAATAAAAATAAAAATAAATACTATGTGCACTCTTAGAAATGAGGGTTCCAAAAGGGTTCTTCCCAAGGGGCAGAGGTTCTGCCCAGAATTGCTCCCAAAGAACCGTTTTTTGAAAAAAAAGGGTCATCACGGGTTTCAGTAAAAACCATTTTTGGAAGAAACAGTTCAAGGATTTCAGCAATCCACAGAACTCTTTTTTGAGGGTTTGTAATAATATAAAAAAGGTTCTCTTTAGACCCCCACCTGGGTGGGTTCTTGTAAGCACCATTAGAAGGTGAAAACGTTCTGGACAGATTCTCTGGACAGGCCTTGTCTACCAAACACGGAACCAGCACCGTTACAGTTTAAGCACCTCATTTTGAACCGTTCCGAGAATTTACTCCAAAAATAAACAGTTTTAGAACCTGAAAATGTGGCTCCCAACTGGAACCAAAAAAATAACAAGAGTTCCTTTGGGAACCAAAGTGAGCATGTCATATTCTAAAGGTCACTGTGCAATGCTCTCTGCTGATGATATCTTTGATTTCAATGGTTCCTCTCATAACAGATGGAAATGCAGGCTGATTCACTGGATAGCACCAAGGTTCCAAGGATTTTGAATGGAACCAGTTCAAGACCCATAGCTTATTTGGTGGAAAAGAGCCCAGATAAGCCTTTTCCACCAACATGGAGCCAGCCCTGTTCTGGCTCAAGAACATAATTTTGAACCGTTTTGTGCATTTCCACCAAAAATAAACTGGTTTGGAACTCAAAAAGTGGGCGTGTCATATTAGACATTGTTGTACCATCTGCTATGCCCTCTGTTGATGATGACCCTTAATTACAATGGTTCCACCCGATACTGGTGGAAACGCGGGCTGGACCACTAGATATCAGAAAGGTCCAGAGGATCTTGAACAGAACCGGTTCAACAACCAAAGCTTATTTGGTGGAGAAAAAAAGTGCGGAGAGGTTTTGCAGCTGAACCATCACACCATACAGCGGTTCTCTTTAGAACCTCTCTGGTTGAAAGCTATCACAGATGGTTCTAGGTATGACCCTTTATGTTGGGCTCTGGGTAGAACTTTCTGAAATGGTTCCAAGTGTAACCTTGAGAAAAGATTCTACCAGGAAGTAAAATGGGTTCTCCTATAGGGACAAGCCCAAGAACTTTTTATGGTTCTAGTTGGCACCTTTATTTCTAAGAGTGTGGATGTGATGAGAGAGTGAATCTCTTTCTGTTAATCCGTCTTTTTCCCGCTCTCCGCCTCTAAGTGGGTTACGTATTTATACATACATTTTACTGCAACACCTGTGAGGCCTGGGAAGAGGAGCATCAGTCTTCATTAGACTGAAATGAGGCTGGCCCTGTTGAATAAATGACTATCATTGAGTGTGTGTGTGTGTGTGTGTACTTGGCTGTGTGCGTGCGTGTGCCTGTGTTGAACCCTGTAGCCCGCTCCGACCCAGCTGACAGATGACTGCAGTGATTTCCAGGGTTCAGCAGATTAGGGGATTAAAAGACTGAAGGCTTCACACAATAACCAAAATGCATGCGCATGGTGGCAAATGTGCACACAGGCACACATCGAAACACACGCTCTCTGAGCTGCGAGGGCCGCCCAGAGGTCAGTGATGTCCAGCGTGACCCCTATGCTGCGCGTCGTCCTGCGTTGTGCAGATAGCGCCGTCCACATTCACACATGCAAAGAGATGGAAAACAGCATTAGAAAACCTCAAGGGTCCAATTTCACTAATGCCATTTCCACACTACAGGCGTGACCCGTATTGGTACTGAGAGCCCCGTTGATACATTTTGTCCTTCCCAACCAATTCAGAACCCACTCAGTGTTAGATAATGAACCAGCATAGTGGGCTGAATGTTTGTGACTAGGCCAATGCAATTTTGTGGCCGATTTACAGCCAAAAGTCCCTTTCAAACACAAAATAGCCACCATTGTGCTCATTGTTTTAAATTCTGTCAATGATAACTACATTGCAGCATGTTAACTGATGTCATAACAAAAAGCTGCTCATATGTCTCTCAGGTATAATTACCTGAGAGGCTGTAAAGTGCCCCTTATTACTCTGCTTTGTATGGTTTCATGTGTTGACTGGTTTGGTTTTGGAAGCACTATTTGCTGCACGGTGTTACATTTTTTTCCCTTTACCTGGACGTATTAACAAGGTTTGAAACGCCAAGCTGTGCTGCCTCTGACAGTGCAGCCATAGCAACATCGGCAAGTTTTAAAGTACCTTAAAGGGATAGTTTGGATTATTTGAAGTAGGTTGAATGAGATACTTCATTCATATTAAGTGACAGGAAGCTAAGCAATGTACTGATGTGGACAGGGTTGGCAACAAAAGGTATTTTATCCACTTGAAAAAATAAATCTATAGTTTAAATGTGCACTATATTTAGAATATTTCCACTGCTTTCCATTAGACAGCCTTTTCTGACAGGAAGCCACCGTTATGAGCCAAATATTTTTGCTCTCTCCAAACCAACCAAACTCCATAGACAAAATCAGTTATTCTGCATCACAGAACACGGGAGTCGTTGATCTACCACTGCCTCCTTCTGTTGGTTTGTTTGTGTTAGTGTGCGACTTTGGGGAATCGAAACTATCCTGTACCCACACAATAGCACAAACAAATGAAAAGATCACAGCCGCGGTAGACGAGCAGCATTCTGCGGGGTAAAATGACTGATTTCGCCTATGGAGTTTGGTTGGTTTGAAGAGAGCAACATTGGACTCATATAACAGTGATTAGTTTAGGTTGACCTTTTTTTAATGTCTAAAACACATTTTGCTGCTGACCCTGTCCACAGCAGTACATTGCTTACTACACCAGTATTTCTGCAGCTTCCCTAAACTGGGGATGTGCCGACTGCCATCTAATGTAGCTGATACACTGAATATCAATAAGTTCCTCATACAATCCCATATCAAAAAAACAAACTATCTAGCTAACTAACCTTAAAATCTTTCAGGTTTCATATTGGGGGGTCAAGTTTAGATTTTTTTTCTTCCATGAACATGCTAGAGAGGGAAAAAGCCAGCAATTATTCGCACCAGAACTACACACCTGCTGCTGAAAACCTCCATTTTTATTTTTTGTTTTTTAAACCATTTTCACATGCAGGTCTTGAATGGCTCAGAGCTAAATGGAGGTGAGGGCCGTGATTGTTCTTTTATCAGGAAAAATCATTTTTGAAACCTAGCAAAGAGTGCTGTTTACGCTACATTAGACCTTAGCATCTTATCATTTGGGACAGAGCAGGATAGGTGGTAATGGAGGCAGAAACAACCTCTTGTCACTACTGATTAACTAAGAACACTGACCTTTACAGAGAGGAGAGGTGGGTGAAAAGAATGGTCTTTGTGGCAGAGCATGGAGAGGGGTTGGCATTGTTTACAGTGGTGCTGTAATCATCATTGCACGCTGGTAAATAGAAAATACTAGCTTAGCTCTATTAAAGCCCGTTCTGTCCATCCTACTACCCTCTCAGCTATTTCACAAGCTCATGGCTTTTTTGAGCCAGAAATACAATTAACTCTGTGTCATAAATCCAGATCCGGAAAAAAAAAAACTGCTGCAGGACTGGTTTCACTTCTATTATGCCGTCCCAGTTTGGCCTCCTGCAGAGCAGCTTTTGGGTGGCATGAGATACAGCGGTGTCAGAAAGGCTTTGATGAGAAAGAACTCGGGTTTCCCCCCCCCCATCATTTCCACAGCATCAAACCAGTTGCGCGCTACTTAGTGTCCCCCCTCTCCAAATTCCCCTGCTCTAGCTGTCTAGTCCTCAATTTGATCCATTCATGCTCCATTGTCCTCACTGTTTCATATTTCAACATTTCAACTTTCAACATTAATTGTGCTCCTTCGGGGAGCTTTGCCGAGACATATGTAGGAATAGCCTGCTGCGGTTTTTTCGAGAGGCTAAAATTACAAAGACTTGCTGATGAAGGAGTAAATTAATTGCAGTAATTGATTAATTGGTGGGTAGACCGTAGGAAACCGCAGTGTAAAAAGTGGTTGATGACATCTCCCATGGCTTTCTGAGGAAATGTGTTGGGATTTGATAAAAGTACAAAAAGATGTTTTACTTTTTTTTATTCATAAAAGGTTGAATTAAATCAGTTTTAGTTAAAATGTGACAAATGACTATCAACTGCTTTCAAAACTGTGAATGAGCAATAGTTTGTTAAAGGCTTCCGTCAACTGACAGCCCTCCATGATAAACTTGTTTACATGACTTTGTGCCTTGACTCTACCCATCAAATTTAACCAAAACAGGTAGAATAATTATTCTGTTGTATCACATTTACATACATTAAAGCTATAATATGTCCCATTACCACATTAAATGTCTAAAAATGCCACATATATTATATATTACAATATCCCAAATGCTTCTAACAAAGGTCAAACAGAAAAATCCATACTTTATTCATGGTAACCATGCGTTTCCCGCTAGCCGTTGCTAGCTAGTTGCTATAACTTCCACTAGAACACAGGCTATATCAGATACATCGGAGAGTGAGGAAGGAAGTCAGCAAACATGACTAAACGTGACATGTACTGTATGTAATATTAATATTACATCATCCATGAACTTGATTTCTGCCTGGGTCACTTCAGATAGATTTTCATCAGCTATGGTGATTGTTTAACAATGAAGACAACATCTCCCATGATCCCACGCCACTTCACGACATCATCAAACGACATCTTTTGTGGCACGATGGTTTTGTGAGACCCCTAGTGCCAGAATTTACATATTGTGCATTCAAGAATCAAAAAAATAATAATCAAATGCCACTTTTGCCAGACAGTTTGGAAAGATGGACACAGCTGCCCTCACCAGAAATCATGTGCCTCCAAATGAGAAGAGAGAGACTGCAGAGGAATTGGTGGGGTTTCTTTGTCATAGACAGTGGGTTACACATTATTTAATCAAGGTAAACACAGTGCGTAATGCACTGCCATTAAAACAGAGCCCTGAATATCTCTTTATGGGAACAATGTTTCTCGAAATTGTTGCCAAGACACATATTAGAAGTGAAATTAGCCAGTGAGACCCTCACTTAATGTGAAAACAATTTTGAATACATAATAGTCTGACATTTTTTGAAGCCATCATCTAGCAGTCATTACTGTTCGTGCGTCTTAATGTATTCCTGCAGTGGCCTGAGCTCTCAGATTCATTATATTTGAGTTTTGTTAACGGTGCGCTCTTTGGTTAGGTCTGAAGAGGCCGTAAGCTCATTCACTCCACCTGTTTCTTCCATACTGTCTGTGACCTTAATAGCCTATATGTGTCTTTCAAGGGGCTGCAGCTCAGACCACGGTGCTCAGTGTGGAGAGATGTGTCTGTGTGTGTGTGTTCGCGTTGTGCGTGGCGTGTGACACCCGGCATTAGCTGTGCTTTAGAGAAAGTGACGCTTGTAGAGAGCAGCCTTCATCTTGGATTACCATGCCCATGGATCCTGTGGGTTTTTGTGCTGGAAGAGATGGCAGAGTGGGATGATATTCACTACATCTGTCTGACAGCTGACCGACTGGTTTTAACTCATCCTCCTCACATGCTCACGGCGCTTTGTTGTGAGCTTCCTGGTTGTTACATTTAAGTAGAGCTAAAATAAACTCTCGAACTCATGTTCCTACTTGCAAATGCACTCGTGGATAATGGCTTGTACAAAGTCCCTAAGAAAAGACCACACTATATAAGACCATCAGTAACCAATATCAGTGAATGATTAGTCATTTCACCTTCTTAAATGTACAGATTTGATGTTTTTCCTTGTGGTTCTGATGCTTGGATAAGACCAGCAATCTAAGGGCGGGGTCACATCTAAACGTCTCGTTCCTGAATCATACCAGTGTGAGGATGATGCATTGTTTAAATTTTCCAATTGATCCAGTTTGCGTTCACAAAAGCAAAACTGTGCAAGCAGCAGTCCAGAAATGGTAATCGTTTTATTAGTGGTCATACAGTCAGCGGGTAAAAAGACTCCAAACTAACCAGTGTCTACCTGGATATTACTCATCATGGAGGACCGTCAGGCATATGAAGTCTCATGAGACAGCGGTAATAAGCTGATAAAGATGGCATTTCTCACTTTGTCATGAGTCAAGGTTTGTCCGCTGCCAGTCCACGTTTTGGTAGCAAACACACCACTGGTTCACCAGTCACCAAAACACACAATGGTTCGCCTCTGATTGGTTCGAATGGTGAAATGAACCACTTCAGAGTTCACTTGTCAGTGGTCCAAGACCACGTCTTTGAGGCGGACCAGAGAGCGCTCGTTTGGTCTGTACCAGAGTTGAGTCCATTGTTCACACCAGCCCAAACTGCACTGCACCAAGGGGGTGAAAGCTCCAGGGTTTGGTTCAACTGAACTAAACAAGGCTGGTGTAAACCCACTATCTTGGACTTAGAAGGTAATCGGCAGATGAATCAATAATAAAAGTATCCATAGTTGCAGCCCTAATGGCTCCAGCTTCCAGTCGCATGTTTGTCCAGTTAGGTGTTCATTAGGGTTATCTACCAAATTGACATATGACATGTCAACAGTGAAACATCGTGATGGATGATGATATTGTTGCTGGGTCTAAAAGGGACTTTCTCTCTGCGCCATGTGTCCATGACTTACTGTAGCTGTGTTTAAAAGAAAATAATAAACTTGACACAGTGCATTGAACAGCAGCAACAGCTTCTTTTTATTATCTCCCACCAATCAAATACAGATCTAAGGCAACAACTCTTTTAAATCATGATGTAATTTTCCTAGATGGCTCAGTGGTCGATGACTGTCAGCTATCGCGATCGACAATCAGCACAACCCTAGTCCTCATATTATCTGTCATTTGAAATGACATGGCGGAAGGCTGATCCAATTGTAAAGCAATTTTGGTCCTATTGAAGATGCAAAAGCAAGCGAAATGCCTGTTGAGCCTTTCCAGTCCCCCAAAAGAATCTAACTGAATTCCTTGGCTGTCTTTGCCGAGGTAACTTTTACAAAAAGTAACCAGGAATAGCCTTCATCTGTTGGCCCTGCAGTGCAGTTTTCTCTTTAAACTATTTCTCATCAGTGTGGAGAGGCGGGTAGTCTCCCAGACAAATTACAAATTCTCCTGCTTCTTCTTTCTGTCTCTGTTTTGAGAAATGCTGTGAAAAGTGGACCTGTCCTCCGCTGCCCTCAGGTGTGGCCTGTTGAGTCATGCTCAGAGAGACTGCGTAGTCATCGCTCAGACCTACAGACCCAGTCGAGCCCTGACCCCCTTCTCTCCTTCAGACAGAAAGTGTAGTTAGGGCGTCCGCTGATGATGCTTGAGGATCTTTTGTGCCTGTGAACTTGCTTAATGCTCACGGCCTTTTGCATTTCTAAGTACACTTCAGCTGAGGGCTGTGCAGGTTGCATAAAGGACTGATGCAACCCTGACTTGTCAAGGACATATCACCTACAGGACTCATCCAAGCGCATATGCATCCAGGCATACACACACATGCCCTCTCACTGGCAAGTCCACCTAGGAATTACTGTGGCTCTCAATTTACTGTAACTCCCCCACCCTTGATTTGTGGAATCATTCAATCCCATGCCTTTCACAGCCAATGGAACAACCGCAAACCCTCTGCGGCAGCCAATGAATTAAAAAAATTTAGTGTACCTTCCACCCCTCTATTGCTTATCCCTCCCTCCCTCTCTCTGCGTCTCTCTTTCTAAGCAGACATGCCTAGTTACAGTCTAAAATGGCCTTGTGAAGGAGGACGGGAGTTAAGATGGCATCCCTGGAGACTTTTCAGAGAAGTAATTTAATAAACTGTGATATTTTCCCACTCCACAAGGGAAAGGGAATAGACTCGGAAAAGTAATGAAACTCGGCTGTTGAATTTTTAATATTACAGAATCAATTTCCTGTACTTGAACATAACCAAGGAAGGCTCTTTTCTTCTACCTGGGTTGCAGAATGCACAGTATAGCATTGACTTCCGGCTAGCTTCCTTGTCCCACTGAAATCAGAGCGGGGAGGTCGGACGGTTTGATCAAAACATTTGTTCAGCAGCGTCTCTTGGCTCCCACCTGCCCTTGAACTTTTGAGCAGCAGCTGGAAATATAGGTTGTCATGACCACAGCCGGCGCTCAGAAAGAGGAAGAGTATCTTCCTCACTACAAATGTTCATTAATTAATAATAAAACTATGAGGACAAAAAGCACAATTCACATTCACGCTGAGAGTGTGAAGTTAGAGATTCATGAGTGCAGAATCATTTTTGGTGTACTCTGATTTCAGTGCTACAATTTCTGGAAAGCGTGCTTTAAAAAAAGACTCCTATGCTTTTTCTGGCTTTTAAGGTCATGTTTATTTCTATCTGTAGTCAAACAAAGACAACCAAATGCCACCAAAAGCAAGGTTTGGATACAGCCTTATGTTTTAGACTCAGAGGGAGGCGTTCAATTAGATGAGACTTTCACTTTCAGGTAGGTCTGAGAAACATGCTTTAAACCATTGTTACAATTGATAAGGACATTTGCTCATATTTCTATATAATGATAAGGGAAATATATATAAAATTGTATATACAATCATTTATTTATAAAGCAATGCATTGCACCATTACACTTACAGTATTACACTTAAAGTTTTATTTATAGCTTACTTGCACTTACTTCACTCCAAGGGTTTCCAACAATGTTAAGAGGCAGAGAAATCTGTAATTAATTCAGTGTAATGGTGTATTTCCCACTAGCTGTTGCTAGCTGGTTGCTAAAACTTCTGGCAAAACACATGATATATATAGCTGTAATATAAATAAAACTTTTATGTTACCTCATCCATGAACATTATTTTTGCCTGAGTCGCATCAGATTATTACTCCCATGATTCCACGCCAGTTCATGACATCATCAAACAAAGTCTTTTGTTTTTGTTTTAATAGAAGAGAGACCCCTAGTGGCAGAATTTACATGTTGAGCATTAAATTTGAGCAACATAAATTTGTACAATCATATCATAGTGATATGATCATATTATAATGGAATGACTCAACTGGAAGTGAATAAATAATATTTAATTGATGTGCTCTGCTAGTCTCAGGCCAAATCTAATGGATTCCTACTGTCCGAGGAATTTCATTCATGTCGGAACATTTCACAACATGTGATTTACGTCCAATTCCAGCATTGTGATAAGCTGTGGCTAATCACAGGTTGGCAAGATGGTTGATTCCTAAGTATCATTCTTCTCATCCAGAGCAACTATCAGAATCACTTATTGTAGCTTTTTTTTTTTTTTTACCATTATGTATTTGCCATTGCCGCAATTCCTGTACAAATAACTCTTTTTAAAAATGTCAGCATTGAATGTTTAAAAGATGTTATTTAATCTTAACCAGGGCTTTGAACAATCATCTAATATCACTGTTCTGTCTGGTAATTACACCTACAGTTTTGTCCTGGTTTCCCCTCTTGATTTACAGAATTATTCGAATTAATATTTGCAAAATGCCAATAGTTTATTCATTAATGGGCCAGTAAACATTCCGAACATTTGACTGATCATTCCATTGAACTCTGGTATTTCATAATTAGCGCTGTTTCCTGCCTTTCACGCTTCTGTCAAGGCTGTTGGTTGTTTGTTTACTGCAGATATGCAATGACACTCCTTTTACCCTGACTCCGCCGCTCCGTGTGGCAGAGGGAGAGGGAGAGAGGGAGAGGTCAGGTGATGATTTATGACCGCGATGCTGCATTCCAGCACGGGATGATTAATCTCTTCTGGGAACACTTCACGAGTACAAGTTTAACCTACCTCGGCCTTGCACACGCGTGCACGCACACGCGCCAGGGCGCACACAAAAACACAAACACGCGCTCGTAAGCACACACGCGCTCTGCATGCCTGACAAGCAGGACATAAACGCAGGGGCAGAGTGCATGTAGGTGCTTTTGTATGCAATTCATGTGCTACTACCCCCCCACATACACACATACACACATCCCCTCCCCTACATACACCCATCCCTCTCCTTTCCTTCCTTGTTCATTCTCTCTTTTTTTTCTCTCTCCTGACCTCAGTGGTGCAACGTCTCACATTCACCCCTCTCCTCTTTCGCCTCATCCATTCATCACAAACGGTCACAGATGCTCACACTCACACACAGAGAAAGAGGGAGGGAGGGAAAGAGCAAGAGAGCTGCTGTATAAGGCCATTTGGCTCCAGTACCAGTGAGCATAAGGCCATAGGATTAGTGCTGCTAGGTGCTAAAAGCTTCAATGTCTTAATAAGCACAGAGAAAGGCAGGGACTGGCCGTATCAGTGTGATACAGCTGTGTGTCTCTGTGTGTGTGCATATTCAGGTGCTCTCCGCAGGTACAAATACTCTTTGGCAGTCCTGGGCCAGCACATTGAGAGGATAAGTGTAAATACCACAGGCTGCATCCGAAGCTCTATTACTTGAGCACACTTCAACGAATCGTTCCACAGTTATACTCATTGAAACACAGAGGGTGGTTGAACACATCTTTATTGTAATGAAGTCATTTATTGTAATGGAGAGCATTTACAGTCAACTGTAGCTTAGATTCCTACGCTTTTGTCATTACGGCTTCCCTGTCTCTTCATCGAGGCCTGCTCTCCCTCTTACTCAGTACAGTATGTCTCTCTTTATTTAGTGACCGGCTTTACCCCGTGGACACAGGGACCTTCTCTCTTGCGCTTGAGATTCTTTTATAGGAATGGGATTTTCAGCGATTACATTTAAAAAAAAAAAAAAAAAACATGCTGTAATTATGCAACATTTTTAGTGAGGCCTTATGTCCTGTGGCATATAAAATATGATTTATCAGTGTGGAGTTAGCTACAAAAATGGAGTAACCATCAAATGACAACATGATTGATAGCATGAAAATAAAACCAAGTATAACACATTTATAAGATGGACAGTAAGTTAATTTTGTTGCGACATATGAGTCAACTTTACTTGAGAAACGTGTTTATTATAAGCTTTGCGGTACACCTACATCTCTAGAATGTGTAATGTTTGTGTGGAGCCTTATGTACTCTGAGTCTGCTACTAGTATATATGTTTGTCTTGCACTGTATATGCACAGACAAATGCCTGTATGTGTTATCACTATAAGGTTGTCATCCTTAAACTTTCGGTCCTGGTTTATTTGGCGACACCCTGGTCGTAACAAAAGCAGTTCGATAAGACAAGAAACAGTGCTTGAGCAGCCACAGCTACTGGTGTGTCTGTTTACAGTGCAGCCAAACAAACACACGCTTTATTAAAGAAATCAGTCCAAAGTAATGTCACCTGCTCTCTTATTTCATGCACTACATGAAAATGTCTCGAAATGAAAATGAGTGTCAAAGTAAAAGGAGTTTGTTTCCTTGCCGAAGAGTTGGAGGTGTGCAGCCTGTCACCTGCAACTATTTATCTAATAAGAAGGAGCAGTTAACTGTGGCTGCTCCTTCTTGTTCGGTTGCTCCCTGCAATATTTAAAACAAATCCGCTGTCAGAAAGTGCAGAAAATGGATATTGCTTTGTTTTACAGACGCATTTTTGACGACTGATTGCCATCAGCACTAACTTCAGTGACAAATACATTATGTTTCCTGTGGCTGCAATAAAAGCCACCCTGTGTTTTGCGAATTGGATGCTTTTAATGAGATGCAGCATCAGTTGGAAATGTTGGGTTTATATTAGCAGTACATTAATACAGCTCTGAAAAAGCTGTGGGAGAGTGAACAGTATACAGGCTGATATTACCGAGATAAACTTAACAGTAAGGCTAAAATTACTGACAAGTCTAAAAGCTTGGAGGCCAAATTTAATTCGGACTAGACGACTAGTCTTAACAATAAGAAAACACTCAGAAAGCAACTAGAATTGAGCACAATTTATTGATAGATAATGTTTAACACTGTGTGTGTTGAGCACCATTTGAAGCAGTTAATCACAGTTTACAATTGCAGCCTGCTCTGCTTGCAGGTTAATGTCCATGTCGGTCACATGTTGCTCCAGTCGAGTGATTATATACCAATTTATTCTGTCACAGTCTACATTCAACATTATTTCCATTTTCTAATTAAAACTCTGCCAAACCACACTGGTTTTAAGAGCTGTCATCTGTCCGACTTTGCTAATAACAACAAAAACATCTGGGGTTGCCTGGGCCATCGGTGCATCCACGGTTACGGCGTACGGCGAGAGGGGCTGCCGTGTGATGGGGCCGCAGCCCCGACTAGTGATGGGCGGCTGCTTAACATTTTAAGGCAACAATTAACTGCTGTTAAGCATGAATAAAATATCGCAAAACAATTTCATCGACTAGTATTTCTGGTGCCGACTAGCGAGTGTGGTGACATTTAATCGTGTAATCACGCACATCCCTTATAGTGAGAGAACGGGCTTGTGGGTCGCAGAGTGGGAATGACAGAGGCACCGTTCACATTACAGATCGGTGTTGCATCAAAATCATTTTAAAGGTGTCATTTTAAGGTACAATATCTACACAATATTGTTTTAATTCACTAAAAAAACACACAGAACAATGACATACAGTAACCAGAGCAAAGTCCCGCTCCATACATCTATCCCTGCTGTAATTAAATGCCCAGCAGCTGCCACCAGATTGCAACTTATTTCATTAACTAATGGTCATACTTATCATTATGACTACAATAGCAGATATTTAAGCATACATTTAATCATCTCCACTATAATGCCACATCTACTATAATGACAGATTGTCCTGAACATGTTATGGCTTGCCTCCATACTGTTCCCACTGGGGCCTCTTGCTTTTTACCCTGCCCATATTTAAGATGACTTAATGATCAGATAGATTAGATAGTCAAAAGATCGACTAAAGTGCATAATTAGTCTTTAAGTACTATGCTTCTGTTCTCACATTGCTCATGACGCAGAAACGGCAGTGGAAAAGAGAAAAAGAAAAGGAAAGGAAAGTTCAAAAAGTCATATCTAACTTAATATACACTAACATATGCTCATAGCTCCATCTCTTTGGGGCTTAATCCTTTATTTAGCACCAGCTCAATCCATAACATAGGCAGTGTCCATTATCAAATGTGAGGATTGGGGAGAGAAAAAGAGTACTGCATGAGGGAGAGGGAGAGTAATGTAATCCTTTGTGAAAGTGCCATCATATCACCCAACCCCACTCAATCTCCTCACCAGCTACAGAATAGATGAATGTCCTGGATGATTCTAATCTCATCACACACATACACACACATTACACAGGCATGTAGACACACTCGCATGAGCACACAGAGAATGACTTGTCTACACCATTCATATTTGATGTTTACAGAGAGACGGTGAATAGTAATAACATGAGTGGATGCTGCGATTGTGACTGGACCTGAATGTGCGCTCGGAGACGTTTGTTTGTGTGTGTCTTTTGGCATGTGAGCGCTGGTGTGTGTGCGAATGTGTGGGAGTTATATTTGTAATGTCTGGTCGGGACATCCGTGCTTAACTTTAATTCCTCAGCTCTTAATTGTGGTCAGGTGTCGTCGCGCCTTGAGATTTCTTTTTGTTTGTGTAAGTGTCGAGTCCTCGCGGGGCCCCTGGCGTGATGTGACGCCGTGGATAATGAGGGCATGTCACATCACTGTTTGTGCGCGTGTGTGTTTGTATCTAGAGTGTGTCAGTAGTCTAGACATTCAACGTCTTCTAGTCCACTGCACTGCCTTTTTTTTTATGCTGCTATCACCCCACATTGATTTAAGAATATGTCTGTAATTGAGGAGGGAGGTCTGATAAGGACTGAGGATGGTTTTGGGGAGCTGTTTGATTCGCACTGCGAAGTTATCTGACTCTTTCAAGTTTGAATTGTTCCCTTTGAAGAATGTTGTATTTGATGTTCGCATTGAGGATTTACCTTTGCTTGATTAAAGGTTTATTCACAGACATTTTTATAGTGTGCTTGGCTTTGATGTGAGACACCAACCTGATTGAACTAATTTGTATTTAAACCAGTGTTTTATATAAATTTATATATAGATATGTATATATATATATACACACACACATTTTCTCTAAAGTAACATAGCTTAGGGACAAAATCCAATATCACAATTGGAGCTGCAATGATTATTCAATTATTAAATTAATTGCTAACTACTTAAATGATTGATTGATCAGTTTGAGTAATTATTAAAGAAGAAAAGTCTCTGATTCCAGCTTCTAAAATGTGAATATTTTCTGTTTCTTTCTCACTCCTTTATGACGGTAAACTCAGTATCTTTGGGTTGTGGACAAAACAAGACATTTGAGGACGTCATCTCGAGCTTTGGGCAACACTGATTAACATTTTTCAAACTTTTTTTGACATTTTATCGATTGCACGACTACTGAATTAAGTGAAAAAGTTATCAACAGATTACTTGACTGATGACTAAGTGGGTAAAGGCAAATAATAGATCAGCTAAAACAGTCAGGTAATTTCAGAAAATTACACCACTTTACTGTAATGCAGCTTTTAAAACCAGGAAAAGACAACACTTGTGTCATAAATGATATCCAAAATCTAAGATGATATCCAGTCTCATACCATGGTAACTGGGGCAAATGGACTAAAACATATTTACAACATTCACCACATAAATATCTAAAGTAGGGAATAATATGCTGTTATTTATGAAATACATCAGAGTTTTATATGGTAAAAAAGGGACTCATTAGGCAGTCTGTCACAACAGTTGGAATAATTATGTTGTTAACTCGTTACATTTGACTTGAGAGTCAGCAATGTTGCAGCTAAATGAGGTGCTTAATAAACAATTATTAGTCCTGCTGCTACCTGCAAGACGGGAGTTGAGAGCTTTGCTTTTTTTTTTCTCCAAGTAAATCAGTCTCTGTAAAAGTGTAGACTGAGTGATGTGACACTTCTGATATGAGCAAATCCTCCGTGTTAGTTTATTTTATAACGGCTACATGTCACGATTAACTATTAGTCAATTATATTTACATGTTTTCCAACTAAGATGGTGTTTGAAAAAAAGAAAATCAATGAGTTTATTCTAGTGTAACCACACCTTAACAGGGTAATACCAGTATTTTTAAATCTGGGTCCTAGTCTTACATATTTGAAAACAGGCAAAAACAGGCTGCACTATGTTTAACATAGGCCTAATCCTTGGGGGCAAATGTGCCTGTCAAAGCACACTATGTCCACGAAAACTGAAGATCGTTATACTAAGCTTCTGACAACATCGTGGAAAGTGATCCCTAGAGACAGACCTTTTCAGACGGCCTTTTACAACTGGTAACTGAAGCCGTTCTATCGCTCTCTTCAAAGCCACCAAACCCCACTGACAAAAACAGTCATTTTATCTTGCAGAACAGGGGAGTTGCAGGTCAACCACTGCAGTGATTAGTTAGTTAGCTTGTGTTCTTGTGTGCCTTTGGTGCTTCAAAAGGTTAGTTCGAATCTGAGCTAACATGTTAAAACACACAACACAACACAAACAGCAACTCCCATGTTCTGCACATTCAACCCCAAGGTTTACATTGCAGCCATTGCTTCCCATGTGGCTGCTGCCGGCAGTGGTGATCTATTGGACCACTTACAAAACATTTTGTACCTATTAGTCATTTAGACCCTTTAACCTTACCATCTTTAGTAGAGCGTGTCTTTGCTAAATTTAGGGGGAGAAAAAACAACCTATTGGGCTGATTTAGATTCATGAATTTCATCGCTGGTCATCACGAACAAATCTGAGCCATTATTATAATATCAAACATGCCTGATTGTGTCAGAACTGTCAAAATAATACAAAGACTGCATTACATTAGCTCTGTCAGAGTCATATCCCTCAAGTGCTGTGACAGCAGAGCTCAACTCTGTGATTTGACTCCAAATTGGAAATTTGCCTAAAACTGAAATCACTTCAAATATCATCTGGCGTTAGGTCAGCATAGGATGTGTGAAAAGGCTTAAGAGCAATTTTGGTATAAAAAATTAGGGCCTTTGCCTCCAACTACTCAGGCTACGTCTTAGAGCAAACACTCACATTCTGTGCTATTTTCATGGATTTAGTTTCATGGATTTTCATGGATTTAGTTTGTGAAGGCGCACCGACATAATCACTTAAACTGCCTTCATGTTTATTATGTCTGCCGGTATTTCATTTTCCTCAACATGGATTTTATAACCCGGAGAGGAGCTAAATCCAGTGAGAGTTTGAAGCGGAGTCATTAAATCGGGGGTACAGGAGCATGGATGGTGGGATCATATAGATTCATTGGACAAAGGGGATCACACGGCCCATCAAAGATCTCAAGGACATTGTATATTTTATCTCTGTTTTACATACCTGAAGTCAGAGCATATTTTCCCACCAATCTCCACTTTCTCATCATCGTCATCATCATCATAATTAGAATAAATAGCTGTGGTTTATATTAAAGCCACTGGAGCCTTGTCTAACTATATGTAATTTAGGGTCTTATATGCATAATAGTAAATATCTAAAAAGCTTTAGATTTTTATTTAAATCCAAATTCAAATGTTTTTTTTCCCCACTTTCCTGATATTTGGGTTCGAATTGGGCATGCTTGTCTGTGAAGATCAAAGGCAACTGAAACGTCTTCAAGAACCCAATCAAGTCTAGTTGCCTATAATGACCCTTTTACGAAACTGGGCGTGCCCATGCTCAGACATTTATTACGAAAATTATGCAGTTAATTTGGCAAACCAATCATTAAAAACTCTGACGGGTCCAACAAAATCTCTTGCTCCTGATTACAGGTAATTTCCACCAGGCGCTGCATTGCGTTACGGCTGCGCCACATCAGTTGGAGCTGATCGCAGCCGTTTTACACAATGCTTGTGATTCCACCAGCAGCGCCTCGATGTGTCCCAGAAGCAGGTCTCCTCTGAGCTCCGCTTCAAATACGCGCCAAGTCTATTTTTGACGGATGCCGCATCAATTAGCACAGAGCAGATCGGATAGGCAGAGGTCAGACACAGAAAAGGCAGGGAGAATCCAGTTAATTTTCAAAATAAAAGACCCCGTACAGACTCACGATCATAAAGACAGACAGAAAAGGAACTATTTAACCACGTAGCCTGCTTATCCATGGTAGAAGCACAAAGAGCGAGGAAACTAGCTGTCACATAGTAACACAAACAACCTAACTGATACAGCACTATTCCAGAAACTTAAATTTGTGTTTTTGTCAAAAGAGTCGGGTGGATTCACTTCCCCATTGGAAAAGTCTGTCTGACAACAAAGCAAAGCAGTGAAAATATTCTAAATATAGTGTATGCTTAAACTAATAATAATTCTTTTCGGTGGCTAAAATACATGTTGCTGCAGCCCCCGTCCAAAGCAGTACATTGCTTAGCTTCTGTGCTGAGAGACGTTAATCAAAACGTGAGCTGCCACACCTTCACAGTCTTGGACAATGGTCTAAGTAGCAAAATGAGCTGCTTTTTGAACCAGGTTTTCTAATAGTTATGATCATATATTTTTACTCATATCGTGATGGATGCTCAGTGAGACAGTAGACGTTGATATTATGTGCACTTTTACCATTTGAAGCCAAATTTCCAGAGGCTTTTAAAACAAATTACATTTCTGCCAATGTACTGGAAATAAGTACCTTTGCTCGTGTTAAACATCAGTTCCTGCAAAATATTCCTGTCAAATTTGTACCAATATTACACTGTACGCACACACTTTAATACGATCCCTGTAGCTCACCCAGGCGCTGTCAGTCGGATGACGTCAAAAACTGTTAACATCAATCTCACTCACTACTTGATTCTGCGATCGGCTCTGACAAAATGTTTAAATTTCCTGTCATGCACAGCAGCTGTGACTGGAGTTTAGGGGATAAAGCCTTGAAATCCAGTATAGTGATATATCTGTACATTTTCATTGTTATGAACAACATTACATTCGTCTCCTGAGTTTCCATTATTGAATCTGCCTCCATACAGCTCTGACTTCAATATTTTTTAGCACAACAGCAGCCTGCCAGGGTGAAAACAGTGCTGTCAGTTCATTTGAGTCATATGTACATAGGGAAAGGAGAAAAATAGAGTAAAAAAGAGTAAAAAAATATATATGAACACAGAGAATAAGGTACTTATGTGTGTTCTTATGGATGTTGTTTCTGATGAGTTTAAGTCTGGCTTATATGACCCGTGTTGCCTCATGTCACCGTCTCATCTGTAAATTCCATCTCAAATAAAAACATGCACTATAAAATATGAATACTAAACAATAACCGTAAAAAAAAGAAGAAAGAATCAGCGAAAAAATAATTTGACTGCATTCAAGACATGTTTTTGTTCCACAGCGAGGATTACGGTGGGGCTTTTAAACTGTTAGATTCCCGCTGCTTTTTAATATCTTGTGTGATCTATTTGTGTCCTAAGCTGCTAATAGCTAGAGGGAATCAGGGGAACACAGCAGGGGTGGTGCTCGCATAATGGATTGGTTATTTTATGTTTCTCCCCCCAAAAAACAGATAGGATTGGGAATTTGTCTTTCCCTCCTTCCTGCATTCATCACTTTTGTCTCACTTCTGTGTCTCACAAGAAAACAGAGGCTTGTTTAGAGTAGCAGCGCTATAAAAACACAGCGTTACAGTTATTTAGAGCAGCGGTTCTTAACCTTTTCGGGTTGCAGCGTCTCAGAATAATCAGGCTGATGACCATCTGCCCGAGAAACTCAGATACAAAGACTGAAGCTTTAACTCTCATAAACACACTATAAAATCTATTCTAAGGGAAATGGTATCACTGGCACAGGCAGTGTGATGGAAAAACCATTCCAAATCTAAAATATGGCCCTCATTTCCCATCATGCCAAGTGCTGGACTGAGCAGTTTGTTCCGTTTGCTATTTTATGTGACAGAATGCAAATGTTACTTTTTGTTAGTGTCTGTTCAGAACAGGGTGGTTTATGTTGGTAATTTTCATCTTTTGTGCTGGTTTATACACTGTAAAGAAAAAGTTTCAAGGCGACTTGAAATAGATTTTTGAGTTTTGAGCCCAACTCGAGCTCTTCAGTTTTGAGAAGGTTTTACCAACTACTCGGAAAATCTACTTTTCCAATTATTAATATTTATATTAGTTAATATTATTAATAGATTTTTGAATTTTGAGCCCAACTTGCCAAAGTTGCCTTGAAATTTTCTCAATATTTTTGTTTTTACAGTGTAGTCTTAACCATTTTAACCTGAAGGTGCTGTGAGCTGCTTCCTGACTCTCATTCTCTGCCGCTTGCCACAATATTTTATTTTTTCTCAACCACAACTGACTGACGACCCCCAGAAATTATCTTGTGCCCGCCTTGGGGGTCCCTGCCCCCAGGTTTAGAGCCACTGATTTAAAGACATGTGCTCTGCTGGTGTTTCTCAGCTCAAGCCAAGACACAACATTAAGCGTACAGAGGACTGAAATCCAGTGTAGGATGGAATTTCAGGACCCTGCACTCACCACCGGCAAGAGGATATCACACCGGGTGAGCTGAACTTGAGGAACACAAGCCCAGTGGGCGAGAGCGAAACTGTATTCTTCATTTCACAGTCACAGCACTGGCACAGCTATGATAACAATGTGCCCTAAACCTGACTTATGTTCTTATTTATTCGGTGTGCCCCACAGTTGCCTGACGATTATTCCCAGAAAAAGTAATTGCTAACAGTGTTCAAGCACACATTTCCCCTTCGCCTGCACCCCCACCCCGCTCCGGCTCGTCCTCAGTGCAGTAAAGCAGAGCCGCAGCTGATATGCATAATCACACGTTTAGAGACGGGTGAGAGAGAACGTCTTCCTGACAACTCGGAACAATTTTGGAAGTTTTCAGGACAATCAGCCTGCTAATTCTGCATTAATTAGTGATAAACTATGAAAAGCCAAAACAAGTTAATGGCTGTTTTAAGGGAGGGGGTGCAAAATGGGTTCTTCCTCGTGCAGTTCCGCATGACAAGACAAGGAAAGAGTAACTGGCAGGGTAACATTCCTCCGTGCAATTACAACATCCTTGATCATCTATAGGGAGCAAACAGTTCTTCATAACAAATACTAAAAGCTGTAATGTTGGCCGATGTTGCATAAATGTTTTAGAATCGCGGTGCTTGTTATGGGCTAGACCAAGCCTCAGTGGACCAATTTAGCCGGCCTTATAATGGCATCTCTAATGCTCCAGTCTACATGAAAATAAACAAGTCTGTAAAAAGGAATATTAAATGCACTGTATTATTGCTTATTCCCAAAGAAACAAATTGATCTTTTTATGGCATTCAATCTATAAAGCAAGGCGGCAGCTATTTTACGGCAGTTACCATAAACAAACTAGTGAGCCGGCTTTTATTGCCTCACATTTCAGCTTTGTAGATGGAATTTTTTAACTCATCCGGTCAGCTACACCTGGTCTGAGTGTGAGTGTTTGCAGAGATGTGTCTGTGTGTCGGTGCGCGTGTGTAAAAGGAAGATTGTGTGCAGTGCCGTAAGGTAGTTACACTGGGCATCAGTGCAGGCTATTATGAGGGGCCCTGTTGCATGCTAGTTACTAGTTAAGAAGCACACATCATCTCATTACATAAACAGACATCAGCATGCATATTATCCAGCAATCATCATTCATATCTGAATATGAAAAATATACCAAAGAAAGAAAGACATTAGGTGATAGAGAGACAGAGCAGGGACCCCCTACTACACAAACTGCATGAAATATTTTCAAGTCTTACCTGTAGCTGCTAACTCAGCAGCTGTTGTAGCATGGCTAATGTTAGCTGCTTTAGCCTCACCCTCTGCACTTTCGATGAAGCTTTCTGAAGTTGAGGGTATGTCAGTGTCGCGCTTGTGAAGTTACAACTTGTTAATACAGTTACTGTAAAAAAAAAGTTGAGAAAAAGAAAAAGGAAAGAAAGAAAGCCTTGACTAGATTTTTGATGTTTGAATCAAGCTCAAACTCACAAAGTTTTGAAATAAACTAAAGAAAGTTTTGCCTACCTATAATCTTTTGTTGAGAGGATTTACTTTTCTTCTTTAAACTCGAATCTTTGAGTTTTGGAAACCCCCAAACATTTGTATTTCAAAAAATAAAAAATAAAAAATCTTCACAGAGAGTAGTGAACCTGAGTTATTATGTGGGTGCTTGAAAATGAAGTGGTTGAAACTGAAAATATTAAATGAACCATGTCTCACTTTAACTTCACTGAGTTTACTTGACAGTGTTTCAAAACAGAAAAAGAAATTATCTCAACAGTGCTTTATTAGTCAGTATAACGTAAGTGTTTGGGCTCAAAATTCAAAAATCTCTGAAATTTTGAGTTTTCTCAACTTTTTCATTTTACAGCTAGTTGGCCAGTATAATAAATAATACGTAGCTGTGACTAGTTTGCCATTGTGGACAGTGATTTAGTAGATTACTGTAGCTAGCTCACACGATTGCACAAGGATTTCTGGTTGGCCTTTTGTCAACATTGTGTAAATTAGTTAACGGCTGTTTTTTGTTGTTGTTGTTTTGTTTTGGTTTTTTACAAATGAACAAATTATCTTTGCTAATAATATCTTGACAAAGTAATTTTTTTGAAAAACCAAAATCTTTCAAAAGATGAAACAATAATTTGCTGGACCCCCTGCAGTTACTCTGAGGACGTCCTAGGGGTCACGGACCCCATATTGAAGACCCAGGGTTTATGTACAAGTGTATCATCTTGCTACTGACTATTTTACCCAAAAAAATCAAAATCATGATGGACATGGGTCTGCCTTTTTGAAGGCATATGTAGCATATGCCACCATTTTTAGTTTGATAGGAGTGTTGTGCAACTGCACTGTCTGTACTGTCTATATTTACACCCCTGATTGTGTGTGATCTCTGCTATAGCTGTGAAGTGCGGCTGATTCCCTGATCCAGCAGGTTAAGGAGGGCTTTGGCTCTGTGCTGCTGACCCATCTGGACTGTTTGCTGGGTTTCAGCCTCATCCCTGGACTACAGTTAGAGCGCTGGAAGCTCATCTCCGCCGCCTTTACTCAATTCAGACCGTCGGCTTTACAGCTGTCACAATATTTTAATGGTCATTGGCCCATTATACCTCTGAAGATTGTGTGTATCTGTAATCCTGTGGCAGATGTGGATCTCAGCTCGGTCCTATCAACACACACAGAAACAAAGAATAAAACCGGATAACTCAAATTATTTTTCCATATTTTTTTACGCTGCTTATAATATCGCTGATCCTTTTCAATCTGTTGTTGGTTACTTCAACTGCTGTGCAAATATCGTATCTCCACTGTTTTTCTGACCATCTTATCCAAGAGCTCAGGCTTGATGTGACCTCCTACACACACACACACACACACACATATATATATATATATATACACACACACATTTTCTCTAAAGTAACATAGCTTAGGGA
>JAJHUR010090917.1:37125-47599 GCA_027495735.1 Lutjanus campechanus
CCTAGGGGTCACGGACCCCATATTGAAGACCCAGGGTTTATGTACAAGTGTATCATCTTGCTACTGACTATTTTACCCAAAAAAATCAAAATCATGATGGACATGGGTCTGCCTTTTTGAAGGCATATGTAGCATATGCCACCATTTTTAGTTTGATAGGAGTGTTGTGCAACTGCACTGTCTGTACTGTCTATATTTACACCCCTGATTGTGTGTGATCTCTGCTATAGCTGTGAAGTGCGGCTGATTCCCTGATCCAGCAGGTTAAGGAGGGCTTTGGCTCTGTGCTGCTGACCCATCTGGACTGTTTGCTGGGTTTCAGCCTCATCCCTGGACTACAGTTAGAGCGCTGGAAGCTCATCTCCGCCGCCTTTACTCAATTCAGACCGTCGGCTTTACAGCTGTCACAATATTTTAATGGTCATTGGCCCATTATACCTCTGAAGATTGTGTGTATCTGTAATCCTGTGGCAGATGTGGATCTCAGCTCGGTCCTATCAACACACACAGAAACAAAGAATAAAACCGGATAACTCAAATTATTTTTCCATATTTTTTTACGCTGCTTATAATATCGCTGATCCTTTTCAATCTGTTGTTGGTTACTTCAACTGCTGTGCAAATATCGTATCTCCACTGTTTTTCTGACCATCTTATCCAAGAGCTCAGGCTTGATGTGACCTCCTACACACACACACACACACACACACACACACACACACACACACACACTATGAGAGCCAAAGAGGATCAACACTCAGATCCACTCAGATTACCACCTTCCTTGTTGCTCTCCGTCTCTCCGTGTCCCTCTTTTTCCTTCCTGTCCACCAAGCGATGAATGGCTACTCCATCCAGAAGTTACATTTGGACAAGGACAAATAGTACAGCAGACACACACACACATGCACACACAGGCAGACACCGCTGCAGGCCTGGGTAGCATTTGAGGGGCAGGATAATGTCAGCTGACCAAGGCCTTGGTGGCTCCCAGTCATCCATGGCTGCCAACTTCACTAACATCAGCTCCAGTCCACAGTAATGGGACAAAGGCGGCCTGCTTTTTTCTGCAGCTTTTAATAGGGCAGCTCGTCTGTGTGTGTGTGTGTGAGTGTGTGAGTGTTTGAGTGTGTGTGTGTGTTTGAATCAAAGGGAGACAGGGAGAGAAGAGGAGGAGCGCAGAGAGCATCAATGGGACTTTGTGTCTTTTTTGTGACTTGAAGGGAATCACCAGCAGGTAGCAGGACATTATAGGGCTTGAGAGATGACAGCAACCTGCCGCTGTCCTGGCCAACACATTTAAGCACATTATTGTTTATTTAATCAGTTGATATCAATATTTACTGCAGTATAAATTAAGTCACTGTTTCTGTTGAGCACAACATTCCCCTAAAGGGGAATTGCGCAGATTTTACACATCAAAGTCTGTTTACAGTTCTTGGGGAGTGCTACTGTGTATGTGAAGAAAGTTGTATAGAGACAAAGTCTGATAAATTGCCTCAAGTGATGTCACTTGAAACTGTAAGTTTGAAAATGAAAAACAAAACAAAAAAATCTGTGGGTGTGGAGTCAGAAAGAAGTGAATTTACCAGACCTCTGTAGCCGACTCCTCATCTCTGCTTGAGGCTGGAGGCCCGAGGCTGCGTTAGCTGTTGCAAGGTAATACGTCTGAATCTCAGACCAAGTTGCATTGTGGGTAATGTATGCATCTGGTTTCGATGACAAAGACTGCATGAAATAAAAATATCTCCAGTACTGCTGCAATGAGTCCAGCAGTGTTGAATAAGTGCAATGCTAAACCGGTGCAGTACTCCTGTAAGCTTAAAATTCCCCGGTCTGTTCATTCAGAATCTTATTAAAATTGCTAATAACGGTCTGAGCTGCAAATAGAATATCTATTCAAATAAATAAATTATATTTAAAAACAAAAAGAACAAAATCTTCAATCCTGTCAGCATGTCCAAGGCCAGAGATGTTCAGCAATTAAAATCACTATTCAAGAGTACCTATCAGAACCTGTTTTTTTTTTTACCACTGAGTAATGAAAGCATGTGATGTATTAGTTGAGATTGGTCGTATTGCTGGAAGTGTAAATTATGGTGATTCTTCTGGTCATTAACTGTTGTTGTTTGTCCAGCCAGACCCTTCTAGGACTGTTACATCCATTGCATTTCCAAACAGGGCTCTAAGTAGCCAAGGTGTCGACACACCACAGACGTCTCTACCTCTTCTCGTCCCAGCAAATCAAATACAGATGTCTCCGTCACCGCCCCTTGGTCTTTCATACTACTGCACAAGGTACCCTTCAAGTATGGAGGAGGTAGAATGGATGGATGTTTTGTGACTTGCTTCACTTATGTCACATACTGCAATAAATAGGCGTAGTGGTGACCTAAAGATTAGAGAAGCGAGCATGTGACCGGAAGGTCGCCGGCTCAATCCCCCAACCGGCGGGATAAATCTGGGTGGAGGGGAAAGTGAAAGGCAGCACTTAACACTCCCTCATTACCACCACTGAGGTGCCGTTGAGCAAGGCCCTTAACCCCAGCCGCTCCAGTGGAGCTGCTCAGTGGCCGGCAGATAAGACTGGGGTCGGACTGGGCAGCTTCCAGGTGTGAATGTGATCAGGGTGTTCCTGCAGAAGAGAGCACGATCTTTTCCTAAACCTGATCAAGTAGTTTTAGTGCCTAAACCTCCCCAAAATACAACCTTTTCATAACATGTACTACATGATATGTGTCTCACACAGCTGCTATGAGGTAACTTATATGAGACACTGATGAGCATAACAAAAATGTCAGTATATGACGAGCTGAAATGAGAACTGACTGATACTTCTTATTACCTGGTAGAGTTGTCACGACACCAGAAGTTTAGACTTTGAGACATTACTAGTATGAAAAAAATGGCTCTCGATACCTCTTTTGATACCACGACACACACAGGCATTTTTTTATTTAATGAATAACCTGCACCCAGTGCTGGTACAGAAAGAAGTCACGATCACTGTCTGGTTTTGCTGCTTCAAGCCAAATTTCAGGCAGAACATTAAAACTGAACTGAGCTGAGGTCTTGAATGAGCACTTAGATCATCTTTTTTTTATAGCTTCGGTACTTTCGATACTATCAAATGTTAGTATTATAGTGTTTTTAATCATGTGGTATTGAAAAAGTATCAATACTTCAATACTTCTGACAACCTTATTGCCTCATTAAAAGCTTTTTACACTTAAGTGAGTTTTGATTGTAGAGCTGTCGCCTTCTGTGCCGACACAAAAAAAAGTTTTCCTCAAAGGAAATAGCTGTGCTTATTTTGGGAAGGGGGCGGTCTATTCTTCAAAGTCTGCCATATAATTGGTTAGATACAGCTTCATCTCGGCTGTTTTAGTACATTGTCAAGCGACGCATCGACAGTATGTTGAAGTATGTGCTCATGTTTTCTATTTCCATCTTGTTCCTGTGCTTGATGTGCTCCACAGCGGCTTCTGTTCATGTGTCTCGGGCGAAATGCTACAAATATGTTCCTCTCTTCTCTCCCTTGCGTACCCTCCAGGTATTCCTGCTGTCACTGCAGACCTTTAACATCATACCCCCGCCATCCCACACATATATGCATATATATATATATATATTCACACTTATCTCAAAACAGCATACTCCCGCTGACCAAAAATACATACCTGTCGATTTGAGCAGCATCGCACAGTCACAGAGTGTATCAGAATCTGACATGTCGGTTGAACCGTCGGGACACTGCATGTGAAAATGTGTGTGATAGACACATGTACCGACGCACACACGCTAAAAATCGCACTTGGCCATTGTTACTTAACTCCCAGTCATCCTCCCACACACACAGCAGCAGCAGGGCAGCCAGCCTCTTGACACCGTTCCATTTAGCCCACACTCCTGCCGGAGGACTCGGCTAATAACTCACATAGCCTGAATACAGCCATAGCGTGAAACAATTACTTTCAAGAAGAAACAGAGGAATCAGGGGAAATGAGAGAAAGCGTAACCTTGAGAGAGGATAACATTTTTTAACATCAGCCAAAACCCCTGTGCTGTGGGTGATGCAGCAAAAAAAAAAGGGAAAAAAAATCATCAGAGTTGGTTAATGAATCTCTCAGCTGAACTGAAGTTGCATTACAGCTCTCACTCATCACCATTCAAGGCCTTTCTCTCTCTGCAGGCCAGAGAAACAGGCTGGAAAGGAAAAGAGACAAAAAATAAAATAAATAAGCACGCCCAGAGTGTCAGAAATTGAACTGCTCTCCCGATAGAACTAAATTACCGGAAGCGACCGGGGACATTTAGGAAACACACACAGCCCTTTATATTTCCCGTCAAACGCATAATTTGCTTATAGTAGTCATACAACGCACGACAGTGGTTATTGATCGCATGTTACTGGAAAATTTGCCCTACAGCAAAGAGCGACATCCCTCTGCTCTGTTCAGTGGATATCAGAGTAATAGGACAGATGTTTGGCGATCAATGACAAGGAAACGGAGCAGAGAATATATGCTATATTGGCGGAGCAGGTTTCACACTGTCCACTATTTTTCCTCTCTGTATTCCAAAGACGTGCCAATTAGGTGAAGAGGATTCTCTAAATTCCCGGTAGATTTGAAATGGTCTCTGCGGTAAGGCAATGGACTATAAAACAATCAGTTCTCAGTGTATGACGGGATTATAGATCCTGATCTCCCGTGACTTTCTAAAGCTGGTAGGCTAAATGAAGGTTTCTGGCATGTGCATCATTGTTCAAGAAAAATCTGGGGGGGGGGGGTTGCACTAATGAGACGTAACAAGCCGTAGACAAAAACAAAAAATAATATGTTCTTTATCACATAGTATTAGACCCTTTATCTGACCCTTTTTAAACTTAATAAGGCTGCAGGGGTTCGTGTCCTGTGTGAAACTGAAATGTTTTCGTTAGTATTACGGTACGTAACATTTCGTGCATCGTATGACCTGCATCATGTGTCTTTGGTCTTGTGACGTGCTTCACTTACGTCAGGTGATGTATAATTGTAATCCAAAACATGATCTTTTCCTAAACCTAACCAAGTAGTTTTGGAGAATAAACCAAACTGAGCCACTGAAAGGTACTTTGCGCATCAGTCACTTTATGACTAACTGGGATGAGAATGGGGCTGAGATGACTTATTACCTATTGGAGTTGTCACGATACCAGAATTTTAAACTTTGATACATTACTAGTATTTAAAAAATGACACTCAGTACCTCTTTCGATATCACGACACACACGCTCACAAAATGGGAGAAATTTTTCTTTAAAAAAAAAAGAATAACCTGCACCCAGTGCTGGTAGAGAAAAAGTCACGATCGGTGTCTGGTTTTGCTGCTGGAAGTCAGAACATTAAAGACTGAACTGGGCTGAGATCACGAATGAGCACTTTGTTTTTTAATAGCTGTGATACTTTCAGCACTATCAGATGTTAGTATTATATTGTTTGTAGTCATGTGGTATTTAAAAAAAGTATCATTATTTCAATAGTTTTGACAACCTTATTACCTCATTAAAAGCTTTTTTTTTTGTTTACATTTAATGTGTCCCTAACTACCCAAGTCTAATAAGGGTCTAACAGTGTGAAATTAAACACTTCACTTTACAGTATAGTTCTACTATAATGTGTCCCAAATTACCTGATAATAAAGTCTAATTAATGTCTAGGAAAGAGTTTGGTGCCTAATTAGGGTGTAGTTTGTTTAATGTCTAAAAAAGTCTTGTTAAACTGTCAGTGATGAAGTCTTCCCTTTAAATGACAAATGTAGACAATGACCTCACATAGATATATTTTTCAGTGCTGCAATAAGCTTTTATATTTAATTAGAAACACGAAAACATCTCAGATATCACACACTCAGGATCAAAATGTTATGTCAGTGTAGGGGTCTATGGTCCATATTGCATTGCAGCTACAGTACTGAGATGATGAATTTCAAATGAAGGCTCTAAAGATTTATTTTTCTTGTCTGAAAATTGGCTTTCTGGCTCATATAAGGCAAACGTTATCAATACTGCTATTGGCGTTGCTTTTTTTGGCTTCAAACATAATTCAGCTGAACATAACCAACCCAGGCACGTTTTCTAGAGTATGTCGAAGGGCTTTCTGGGAAATATAGGAAATCACTGGCTGATGCAGAGCAGATTGAGGATGTTTGAGAGAAAGCAGATAGTACCACAGAAATGCAAATTCGCCACACATTAAATCACAGAATAACTTGTTGAAGCTTTAACATAAGATTAAATTTCTTTTTTATTTTGTCTGGGGTTTTTTTTTTCAGCGATTCTGTCAGTTTCATTTACTGGCTCTGTTTGCTGCTCTGGTGCCCTCGTTTAACGGTATTGCAATATTGAACTCAGCTTACTCTGCTGCCCCAATTAAGGCCATTGTTTTTGTCTCTACGACAGTACCATGCATGGTAACAGAAAAAAAAGGACATACTGTTTGTAGGTGTGAGTCACAACATAACGAAGTATAAAAGGAGCTGTTCTTGCTCTTTTTGCTGCTAAGTTATCAAGCTAATTTGAGCCAAGGTAAATAAAAGTAAAGGTGAAAGCAAATCAATTTTATTATACATACATCCTAAGCAGGCTCATTCAACCCATACTATGTAGGCTACATTTTAACCATTCTAAGTCTATATAAATACATATCGATTATGATTTGATGGTTTTCTTTTTAAGAAATCTGTCATAGAGCACAATGCATAACTTCAACTTACAGTACTTGTTGTTTAGTGTAATTATTCTTAAAAGACCTGTTAATCAATCAGCGGCTTCCTACCCCTTTGCTTGCATTTGGATCAGAGGTAATACTTTCAATATGTGTGAGTCTATCAGTTTAAATGTCTTCAGGTTATGAAGTGTGGGAGGCGTTTGCAAATATTTGTGACCTCAAAATTATGGAAGGCACATTCACAGAAGTACACACACACTCACCCACACACACACACACCAGGAGGTTCTTATCCATAGTCAGTGTATTACCTACAGTAGATGCTGGCTGGCACAACCCCAGTTTGGAGAAGCAGAGAGGAATACCAGCACAGAAGTTAAGCAATATACTGCCGTACACAGGGTCAGCAGCAAATGGTAGTTTAGCCAGTTAAAACAGTTCCACGTTTAGAATATTTTCATTGCTTTAGTTTGGTATGAGACAGCCTTTTCTGATGGGAAACTGCCATGATAAAGGCCAAGTATCACTCTCTCCTCCAAACCAACCAAAATCCTTTGGCGAAATCTGTTATTTTACCCCACAGAACACAGGAGTTGGTGGTCTACTACTGTCTTGATCTGTCAGTTAGTTTGTGTTATTTTGTGACTGCGGTGAATTTGAATTATACTTGTAAAACACTCAAGTCAAACAATAACACAAACAAATTCACAGATTGAGCCAGCGAACAGAGGTAAAATGACTAATTTCATGTATGGAGTTTGGTTGGTTTGGAGAGACCTATATATTTAGTTTATAGAATGGCGGTCTCCCTTCAGAAAATGCTGTCTGATGACAAAGTAAAGCAGTGAAAATATTCTAAATATAACATACACTTAAACTGAACCTGTTCGCAGCAGTACTTTGCTTAATTAACGTGTTGGTGCCACTCTCTCTTTCTCCAATGTGGGGCCTTGGTGACGACCATCTACTGTAGCTAATAACACTGACTATTGATGAGTACCTCATAAAACCCCATTTAAAATAATCCAAACTATTCCTTTAATAAGCAACAATCACTGTTAAGGTTAATGTTAATTCATGTGCAACAATTAAGTTAATGATAAAGGTTTGATCAACACTGGCAAACAACCTCCCAACTTCCATCAAATTTTCTGATTGGTGCATGGATTAAGGGGTCATCATTTTACCAACTGAGCCCCGCCCACTTTAAACCAGTGAGAAGAGCTCATGCAAAAACATGAATGCAGAGAGCGTTCGATTAAAAGAAGCAACGTGATTCAAACTGGCAGAAAATGTTCATGCAGGACCATAATAATGACAGTCAGAAGCTGGGTGAGGAAATAGGCATCCTGGGCCTTTAACATGGTGGAAATGGAACAAAAGTCCTCGGTTGATTTGTGAAAAATGTTATGTGGGGGGTAGTTTCATTTCAGATTTTAATAAGGCAGTGGATAGCACTAAAGATTTTAGAGGCAGATGTAAAGTGGATAGAAGCAGCAGCACCAGAGGCATTTGTCACAACCCCTATGTGATCCTGTAAAGTGCAAAAATACCAAAGTAATCATGTCTCTGTCTCTGTGTGGAATTGACATTTTCACTCAGCGACTCAGACATATAAGGGCATTGACTCATAAGCGCCAATCTGAGCTACTTCTCAGCTACGTGGATGTACTGTAATATGTGTAAAGATGAATATGTATGTGTGTGTGTATACACGTATACGTATGCATGTGTCTTGGGGGTAGAGTCTCTTCTGCGGTTGACTGTGGTTGAGTGGAGAGAGCTCATTTGAGAAGACGCGATTTGAGGAGCGATCAGGGAATTCCTCCAACATCGTGCTCCTATAAATCATCTCTTTAATCAGCCTGAAACTCCCTCTCAGCGCACAGCTGACAAACACACATACACAGACACACGGCGTTACAATGCAAAAAAAAAAAAAGAAGAAGACGACGAAGAAGAAGCCCGCTGCAGGCTGACAGAGCGTGACGGCGTCACATGGCGGGGTAAACGAAGAGCGAACCAAAGATAAAGGTGGAGTGACTGAGCTAGGGGAATGTGTAAGGGAGGGAGACTGAGTGGAGGAGACGTAGTTCGCCCACGTTGGCAGAGCCGGTGCTGAGCCGAGCAGTGCCAGGCTGGTAATTGGATCGGAGAGTCTTTGGGGAGGAGGTTAGACGCTAAGGGTGGGGTCGAGGGTGGGTGGCGGGGGGGGACTAGATTGCTGAAATCTCTGTCTCCTGAGCCTATCAGTCAGGAGGAGCTATCTATGGACTGTATTAAACACTTACTTAGTTGACAGAATTCAACATGGAGCCTAAACACGACCCAAACCTAATCATCATCCGAGCACTAACCTAGATCCTCTCGCGGCAAAAGAGCTTTTTCAATTTAAATATATAAGGTCTCTGCTGTAAGGCGTTTTAATCTGATATACATAGAAATGAAATGTCTGCACACTATGGCGGAATCTATATTAATAACATCACTCTCGCTGATGTTCAGCCTGAATGAGAGAGACAGAGGGAGATAGAAAGAGATAGAGTTGTCCGATAGTTGTATTACAGTAATACCTTGGTTTAATGGATGTCTGGTTTGGAATAAGGCTGTACTCAGTCCAATTGAGATTGTGTTGCGTTGGAGGGATGAGGTGCGCCCCCTCATAAATCCTCTCCTAGATGAGATTGGGGTTCAGAACGAGGGAATGAACGGACAGTAAGAAAGACTGAATGATGCACACAAATCCAGCTGAGGATTTTGCTGTTGTGACGGGGTGTATGCGTGTGTGTGTATGTGCAGCGAATCCCACATATGGGCTCTGTTAATCCTCCAGTCAGGCCTGGTGTTGTCTATGTGACACACACACTTACCCACACACACGCACACAGAGGAAGAGCTAATGTTTCTCAGACGCAGCTCTTTGGAGGACAATGTTATTTGTTCTCTCTCGCTTGTCCCTCTAGCTCTATTACTCACACTTTTTTTTTTCTCTCTTTTTTTTTGCACACACACACATGCGTCGTGCAATACAATGACACTCTCTGGCCCTATTTTCTGGATGTAGATGGACGGAAAGAGTGCAGGAGAGAGACACAGAGACAGAGAGGATGAGAGGAGTAAGCCAGAGGGAGAAGGAAGGAAACAGCTGGAGGTGGAAAAGGTCAGCCAGCCAGTGGTTCTGCTATAAATTATATAGCTACCGCTGGATGCTTGGAATCAGAACGTAGTGGAATAAGAATCGTGGCAGGGGAGGAGTGTTGGGAAAGGAGACAGAATCAGGAGGGAAGGAAAGGTGGTTGCAGTGCTGGAAATCCTTGAAAACATTTGAAAACACTTGAAAACACTACAACAAAACAAGTTTTTATTTTAAAGTGCTCTGATTTTTTAAAATGAAGTGCTTGTAACTACTTCAAATTTTAATCGCAGTTGTTTTCATAAAGGATCACTATCTGCTTGAATAGTTTCTTTCTTAGATTAAAAAAAAAAAAAGTTGGAGCGAGCCTGATTGCTTTTGCCTCGCTTGCCAAGTCTGTACATACGTGTGGCTACGCTTTTGTGAGCCGTCAGTCTTTTCCCTGCAAACACTGTAAGTTGTGATTTGTGACATTCATTAATTTATGATGTACAGTAGCAAAGTTCCTACAATATTTCTCTTAAAATGTTGTAATGGAGCAACATTACTGCAACATTACTCATAAAATGTTATGTTGCAGCAATGTTACGGCAACATTTCACCTAAAGCTTTATCTTACAGCAACATTACT
>JAJHUR010090921.1:0-14069 GCA_027495735.1 Lutjanus campechanus
ATAACATTTTTGTTGGGACTATGGTTTGCTTTAATATATTTCCTCTTCCTCTCGATCACCAGTGGGGTTTCCTTGATTCTGACTCATTCTGCCCATGTTTTCCTTCCTTCTCCTTCTCATAAGTCACATGCACAGTTGTCACAATATCAGAATTTTGAGCTTTTATACAATACTAGTATTTAAAAAAAGATACTCAATACCTCTTTTGATACCAGGGCAAAAGGAAACACAAGTCATAAGCACACAAAATACATAGTTTAAAAAAAATTATATAATAACAACCTGCACACTGTGCTGGTGCAGAAAAGGTCACTGAACACTGTCTGGTTTTGCTAAACTGCAAGCCAGAAAGCTTCAGTACTGCTATACTTAACCAATATTGTATTGTTTTAAACACACGGTATTGAAAAAGTATTTAAATATTGCTATTTTTGAGTCACATGTTAGATTTGTTTTTGTTATTACGTCTTCAGTCTGAGCTGAATTTGTCATTTTTGCCAGTTTTGTCATTTACTGATGAATTTAAAGACACATAAGATCACTTGGTTTGATGCAACAGATGCAGGCTTCTTAATTATCATATAAGCAGAGGCTTGAAATCACAAATTTAGTAGCTGTAGCCCCATCAGACAGTTTAGGTTTGGACTAAAGATGCACTGATTGATTGGCCAGTGACCGGAATTGGATGTTTTTCAGCTTGATTGGCCATGACTGGTGACTAGCCGATCAGCGTAAGATATATGCTATTCTGGGCCAGTCAAATTAACATGTGCTGCACAGTGATTCACGCCATGCCCACAGTGACACCAACGGTAATGTCACAGCCATATTAAAGGTAACAGTGTATGTCCTATGAGTTGGTAGTTGCTATAAGGTGATCGGTGAACGTGACTAAACATAACCTTAATAAAACTTGATACATAATCTCATCAATTAACATGATTTTTGCTTGAGTCACATCAGATAGGTTGTCCACGGCACTTCACGACGTCCAGCTACGTCTTTTGTAATTGTTGTAATGTGAGAGAGACTCCTAGTGGGAGAACTTACTTATTAATTGTTTGATAGTCAATGATGAATGTACAATTTATTTTTCCATTTAAGAAAAGTTACAAAAATGTTTGTGTAAGCTGTCAATTATAGTTGGATAGAAAGTAAAACAGAACTGGCAAGTCAGACTTTAAAAAAAAAAAAAAAGTTAATTGGCAAAGAAAATTGCAGTCTCGTCTTGGGCCTTGAGAAAGCCAAAAGATAAAGGTAGCTGCTGCACCTGTTGCTTGGATCTAATAGCTCAGCCTCCAGATTATTGCCGCCTAAGTGGTGTTCGTCAGATCTCTTCCAGTAAATTAAAATAACATTGTAGTGCGTGTCCTGTGTTTGACTAATCGCAGCATGTCTTGAGCAGGTTGTGTCTTGCAGGCCCGTTACTGTAATGCCACTAGTAAACACTGTTCTCTCGTCTACCTACTGACTTTTCCTACTGCTCCTGGATTTCTGCCTTAAAGCAAAGGCTGCTCATCAATTCAACCCACCCCCCCTCCAACTGTGCCGTATCTCCCTCTCTCTTATTCTAATCCTCCTCCCCCTCTTCTCTTTGCTTTTGCACTCGAAAGTTCCTGTGCAAGAGCTTTATAAAGGGGGTGGAGGGGGGGAGTGGGGGGTTGAGTTGGGGGTGGTCGTCATGGATTCCTCACCATAGCAACCGACAAACGTTTACAAAGCATTGAGGAATTTCCTCATATCAGCTGGATTATTGGAGCCCTCAGAGAACGGCTCTCGTTCGAAACAAACGCTGGATATCATCAGGACCCTGGCAGGGGCCGGAGCCCCACTGCCATTTTCATCTTTTTCCCCCTTCGTTTTTTCTTTTTTTGACAGAGTGGGGAAGTTGTTTTTTTATCTGCTTACTCCCCCTTGCAGTTCCATTCTTCTCTGGTCCCTGCCTTACTCCCGCTCTTTCCCTTTCTGTCCTTTTTTGAAAAAGAGAGCCTTTGTGTCACTCCATTTTTAGCTCCCCTTTGCTATGCTGTGCACATTGTCACCCAGTGGAAAGCTGAGTCGGGGCAGTGGGTTTGGTCCTCAGGAAGCATTTCAGTCCTACTGGTAACTTGAACTCCTGTACTGTAACTTTTCCACCTGGGTGTGATCTGTCAGTGGGACGAGGAGTGTCTGTGTAATACTGTTTGGCTGCTTATTTTGCCATTGATTAAGGCCAAAGGTGGGCAGTCTCTGGGGCTCTGAGAGCTTCACTGACTCAGCTTGACGTAGTGAAGCCAGAAGCCTCCTGGGGCACAAAGAATGCCTTGGTGGCTCCAAGAGGGTAAGGGTGGGGTGGAAGAGCTTTTATTTAGTATGGTTGTCCATTTGTGTAGACTTAAAATGCTCTTATTATTTTCTTTCAAGCTGCAGTGTTACCTGTCTGGTACAAAATCTCCCCCCTGCTCATGTCTTTTCTCCTTTCTAATTCTTCATGTCTTCCCTGCAACCCAGCATGCAGAGCTCCGAGGGAGGGTCAGACACCACGACCAGCGTGGCAGCGCTGCGGACGTCCTCATCAGCTCAGGCCCCTGTGGTACAGCCTGTCCCAGCCTCCCAGCAGGTAGGGTACTACCTCTGCCCTGCTGCTACTGTAATGACAGGACAAACGGGCAAAGTCTGTAATGACATAACTGTTCCATCCTATTTTTTTTCCAGGTTCCAACTGTATAAAAGACCAGTTATTTTGGAAACCATCCCAGCTAAACCAGCTACTATATTACTGCTTTTGCATGGTGTCTGAAAAGAAACAGTTCAAAATCTTGACAACAGAAGCTCTCCTGGAAGCACTCATAGTTCAGTGTTCCATGTAGCAGCTGCAATAAATAAAAATGTTTTTTTAATAGTGGTTCCAGTTTGTAAAATGTCAGCAACTGAAGCTGCCAACGGATGCCTCTTGTATCTATTTACCATGCTAGCTTCTGCCACAACTTCTCCCTTTACCACAGCTATTTGAAGCTATAGAAAACCAATGCGCTACGCACAATCTATAGAACACAGTCTGAATTTGTGTCATAATACACTTGTGCATCTCCATTTCCTGCAATCAAAGGAGTTCACCCTGAGAAAATGCAGTGTTGTACTAAACACACAAATCTATCAGCACTGGTTTCTTAAGGGGGGCATTTTTTATGTCTGCCCATGTTGTGTTGACTGTCGTATGTTTACAATCATGTGTGTATGTATGTAATTGTATGTACATACCTATGTAATGGAGTTATGTCTTGTATCCACACAGAGGGTGCTGGTTCAAGCCACAGGCTCAGCTCAGAAGGGAGGACAAGTACAGCAGCTTTCAGTACCCAGGGTTCAACAGGTGCCTCAGCAGGTACACAGTACTGTACATACTTAAACAGTGCTGTGAAAATATTTGTACACCCCTTGAAGTTTTACAGTAAAAAGTAATTAATTTGATTTTTGTGACTGAGTCCTATATACTGTTTTTTTATTTTACAGTAAAGTAACAAGATGATTACATTTATTTCTATGAATTTAAATAAATGGAATTAAATTTTCCCAAAACTAAGCATATAGCCTGTTTCACCAGGACTTATTTGTGTCATTTACAATTATCTGATCAACTTTTGTCTCATTTGGGTCAGAATTTACTTTTAGGCTAAATAATAACAGTCAGACTTGGGGGTTTTAGGTTTGGCCAACTGACACATTAGATAATAAACAATTTAAACAGTAACCAAACCATGGTTGTGAATGAAGATCCCAAACATGGAATCCCATCCATTCCACCAAAAGCTGCTCCTCCAGGGCATGTGTCAAAGTGTTTCTCCTGCTTCCTGTGCCCCTTATAGGTGTGTGAAAGTGTCTTTCTCTGGCTGAGCCTGGCCCACTGCCTGCATACACGAATAAGATGAAAATAACATTTTAATACAACTCTTGGTAGCTTTTAGATGAACAAATGAATATTATTAAGCTTGATGAGGATTTTGCTAAGCTTTATAACTGCTTCTTTTGCTATGACTTGCAAGACAAAAAGTCTTCTCTGGGTCCCAGGGTATAATTTGCTGCAAAGCCCGGTGATTCCTGGGGGCTTGAACCAAATCCCAACATGAAATCTGTGTGATGTCTCTTGTTCAGTGATGAAAAACAGAAGCTGACCTGACTGCCTGCTATCAGCTCATCGGTACAAGTCTTAGGACTCATTCACACATGCACAAATTTATATCCCCACTTTGAGTCTAGTTTCAGTTTGGTGAACTTTGAAAGGGTGAAGTCACAGCCTCAACCAATAGCAAGGAACTGTATGAATTGTTGGTGTTAGCAGACGACAGCCATTCTTTTGCATATGTGTGACTGTGATTTTGTTACTATATTTCTGGGTGATGTCACATGCCACAAGATCAGCCAATAGCAGATGGACAGCTCATTACCTGCTTTTCACCATTTTTATGCTTCACGATAGCATTCATTATCAGTTGTGATGTTTGTCAAATCAATTTTGTCTTTATTAAACTACATGTATGTCTATATATCACTTCAATTATGATTTCCTCAACTTTGTTTTTAAATTACAGGGAAAATGTGTATTTTAACTATCTAACATTGTCCCCTTAATAGTGAATAGTTGCAAAAACCAACCAAAAGGGGTGTACAGACTTTTTTGCTGCACTTGATGTCCGTTCTATAATAGGTGTGCGCATGCCTCAACCCACAAGGACATATTTTCATTTTACACAGTACTTATATGACTTAAGAGTCAGTTACTATAACAAATTTAGTTGTAATTTGACTTAAATTTGTACAGATACAGCGGCATAAATAAAGATTTTCCTTTTCCTTCTTTGATTTCCTGTTGTCTCTTTGTAGGTGCAGCAGGTACAACATGTCTACCCATCCCAGGTCCAATATGTAGGAGAAAGTGGAGAGACTGTTTACACCAACGGAACAATGTAAGCAATGTTATATTACTCCACTATTAGAACAAAGGAATGATAACGTGTGTTTTTGAAAAGAAAATTTTTGTTCAGAATGTTTACCATAGTTAAAAGTTGTCACTGTGTTGATATGAGATGCTACAACGCTGGAAAACATTGTTGCTTTGCCACTTAAACAGACACAGAACTGTGCATGATACTTAGCTCCACTTAGAATGCAGAGTCATCTTGAATTATGTATGAATTGGTGCTGGATGAAAAGCCTAATGACAAATAAGTCTTTCCAGACCACTTTTCTCATCATTTTAACACCCAACTGCTTTCAAAGTGGCTCTAATCAAAACGCACAATTGGAAGCCTCAGTGATTTTCTTTCCCACAGTTTGATGTTTGATTTGACTTCAGCTTAGCCAAATATTTTGATGACATCAGTTACATTGTTGTCTGTGTAGACAAGATTATGTACTGTATCAGCAGTGCTGTATTCCCCTGCACAAAGAAGTGAAAATCAGAAGAGGATAATAATAATATGATGATATGATATAATCGTCATAGATAGGCATTAAAGGGATAGTTCAGTTTGTTTTGAGTGCAAGTATATGAGGTACTTATCCATAGTGAGTGTATTACTTACAGTGGTTGGCAGTTGACACGCCCCCAGTTTGGAGAAGCAGAGATGTGTATCAGCGTGCTTCCTATAGTACTCCTGCTACAAACTGGGGGTGTGCTGACCAGCATCTACTGCAGCATCTACTCACGAAATGTACTTTGTTTAGCGTCATCTCAGAAAGGCATCACTGCATGCTAATTGCAATGATCTGTCCCCAGCCGTACAGCCTACTCCTACAACCCTGAGGCTCAGTTGTATGGGCAGAACAGTGGGGGAACCTACTTTGACTCACAGGCCGGTGGAGCTCATGTCACCACAGTGGTCTCCTCTGCCAGTGGCGGGGTGCCCCCTCATGGCATGGTGGGCATCGCTATGGACGTGGGCAGCAGCCACATCATCTCCAGTGGAAGCACCTACCTGATCCATGGAGGAAGCATGGAGGGAAGCCGTAACCACATATCGCACTCATCACGCTCCTCCTCAGCTATGGTGAGCAACACCCATACCAATGTTTCTGCAGTACATTTACAGTAGAATGGGATTAATGAGCCAGCAAAACAAACAAACTGTAAATCAGAGGTGTACATTAATCAAAGCCCACATGACTGACACAATACACTTGTCTTTTCTCACCTCAAATTATAGTTTTTATTCTCAAAAGAACATAAATAAATTATTGTTACTAACTCAACATGACTTTCTGAGCAGTAGGGATATAATTAGGGTTTGGCCAATCGTCCATCCCAATGCCTGGCAGCCGGACCACTGAGCCCTCTACCATTGTACTATTGTGATTTAAAGTACCATACAACTGATAAATATGTATTTTAATGAGTGTCAGACTGAGAGCGTAAAAATGAAGGATGGGTTTAGTATAATGGCACCTTATGCCTGATTTACAATAGGAAAAATAGCATAAAGTATGCCCCAATTTGTAATTAAAATTATGACTACATACATAAAAAATGTGTAAAAGAAGTTATATAAATACAATATCAACAATATTATTGTCTATTATGATGTTCTCACCATGGACTTTGTCATATGCCAACTTATTGGCCCGATATTGGCCTAGTACAGATAGATCGGTCTAAATCAGTATCAGCATATATGTTAATGCAGATTGTTTTTTATCTTTTATTTTTTTCCTCGTATAGGCATCATTTCATGTATATTTGATTGTTTTTCATAATTCAAGTTGTTCTAATATTTTTACATTTACAGTCATTTATGCTTATTGCCCTGTATAAATTATTAGTATTATTTCATATATCAACATTCAGATTTTTTACTCCCTCATATTGGTATCAGCATTGACTCCAAAAATCTAATATTGGTCAGGCATGTGGAAGAAATTAGCAAGAACTGTCTTTGGCAATCACTGTTTGAATTATATGTGTACAATTGCAGAGCAAAAACAATGCAACAGTTCTTAGCGGCCCTTTTATAAAATAAAAAAGCAGCCGTGTATTATCATAGTACATATCACAGTGCGGTATGGTATTGAGGCATTTTTTATTGCGACATCAAATTATTTAATATATTGTTACATCCCTACTGCTTAGATCCCCACTACCATGCATTGTGTTGTGAGATACACACTGCCACTAACTGTCATCACTGCCACCTGAGCCTGGTGTCCAGACTGGCCGGGCTCCCGGACAAGCCTGAAAGGCAGGGAGAGACACACACACACACACGGGGTGTACAGCAACCTGAGTTGGGGCCTCCCGGCTCTGCAGTAACACACAGAGAGCAGAACGATACAGGGCAGAGAGCCTGTAGAATCGGGACACTGGCTTAAATAATTCAGCGCTGCCTTGTTTCAGAGGTTTTCACAGGCACTTGAGCGCCCTGTGAAACAAAGCAACCCCTGGGGCTCATTACCATTTGGCCATGAGCCCTCGGGAGCCTTCTTAAGGCTTGGAACGCTGCCTGCCTCTTTTTCCTTTTCTTCTGTGTCTCCAGTTTGGCTGCAATAGCACATATCTTTTCTTTTTTGACTTGATTTTCTTCTACAGCTCAACAAAATGTCCCTGGTTTTGTCACTCACTTTGCCCGCCAGTTGGACTCCATTATTTTTAGTTGTCCAAAGACAGCATAATATGCCAGTGTGTTTTATACCATGGCACTGCTTGTGTCATAGTTACAACTCACTCTTATTTTTAGTTTTTCAAACATTATCTAAGTTAGTATCAAAGATTTTTTGATAACTTTTGGATGTGGGGCTGGGTGGCGGGGGGTAGGAATTGTTGACCTAGTGTCTCCAAACTTGACGTGACCTGTGCCCCTGTTTGTGGTTCCTATTTGCATACATTAGAGTGTCTGACCGCAAGCCTTCACTGAGCAGCTTAACCCTATGAGTCCCTTGATTTGCATGCTTTTGTCAGCCAATAATGGATTTGGCTACAACACTGACTGATTTTAATGGAAATGCAGAGATCTGGCTGCCTGCTAACAGTCTTATTTCCTTTATCTGTTTTTTTTTTGTGTGTTTTTTCATATACCCCTGCTTACCTCTGTCCCCTTCTCTTTTTCTGTCTCTCTCACTCTCCTGCCTCCTCCCTCTTCTGTGTCCACCTTTTTTTCTTTTTTGTTTTTGCATGCTTCTTATTTCTTTAGCTTGAAATGGCGATTGAAAACCTCCAAAAGTCTGAAGGAATTGCAAGTCACAAAAGCAGCCTGCTCAACAGCCATGTAAGTCAACCGGGAACGTTCTTTGAAAAGGGAAAAAAACCCAAAACAAATTAAAAGCTGAACCTTTAGGCAGTGTGTCCAACTTGTGTTCTTCAAAGTCAAACACACTGCCTACTGCTAGCTTTACTCACCTTCTGCACTGTCCCACTGACATGCTTTATTGTCTCATCCTTGATCTGAACTTGCATTTTGCTGTCACTTCTTGCTTTAAAATGCATCTTTTATATATTTCTTAATGATCTGCATGAACTTAAGTTGATTGATTTTTCAAGATTTCACATCTAAATACACCAAGACATGCACTCAGTGTCATAAAATCTTATTGCAGATAAACTTTTCCTCTTGTTGGGAGGCTGTCACTCAATTATAATGATATTTAAATAAGATTCATGTAACATTTCTATCCAGACTTTTCCTCAAAGGGTAAATTTGTGGCTTAAATGCTTTCACTACATTCCAACTCTTAACCTCAGCTGCCATATCACAATCTCCTCATCATTTATATTAATAATATTCAAAGTATCTGCTTTGCAAATTGGGAGTTTAAGCTTTTTATGCAAATTCTTTATGATTGCGCTGTTACAGACAGAGCTATGACTGTGTCCTCTTCAGTACTGACTGTCTTGGAGATTTGTCCCATAGAATAAATAGCACTTCAGATGTTTGAGTGTTCACTCAATCAGCCATTCCCTATGCTGTCATCACTTACTGCTTCAGTCCAAAATATATCAGCCAAAAGGTAGCCAGCCACAAAGGGAGTGCAATGGTCTCTTTGGTGTTTAACCTCCTAAAATAGGTGGTCATGTGATGTGTGTGTGTGTAGGAAAGTGTGTGTGTTATCTGTCCTTTGATATGTTAATAAGATGCACTGCTCCTCTTCATTTCTGGCCAGGTGACTATCACAGAGCAGAGTTTACCCGTTGGGGCTCACTGATTGTGCGACTGTGTCCTTCTCTATGTGTTTCTAGTTGCAGTGGCTGCTGGACAATTATGAGACGGCCGAGGGAGTGAGCCTGCCCCGGTGCTCTCTCTATAACCATTACTTGCGGCACTGTCAGGAACAGAAACTGGATCCCGTCAACGCAGCCTCCTTCGGCAAGCTCATCCGCTCTGTCTTCATGGGCCTGAGGACACGGCGCCTCGGCACCAGGTACAAACAGGAAGAGGTTGTTGCAGATGCTGAAGATTCTGATAATAGTAATCATGTAACCATTATAGATGTGACGAGTATGATGATGCTTATAGGCATCGGAGACTTGCTGATGGAAGAGGATAATGATAGTGATTACGCTGATGGCAAGTCTTCTCCTCCTCACTGGTTTCTGGCTTTTCTCTCACTGAATCTACCAGAGGCAACTCTAAGTATCATTACTATGGCATCCGGGTGAAGCCAGACTCACCGCTCAACCGGCTGCAGGAAGACACCCAGTACATGGCCATGAGGCAGCAGCCAGTCCACCAGAAACAGAGGTCAGCACTCTCTCCCTGTCTGACATGTTTACCTCCCTCCATCCTTTTCCCTTCCACTTGTCTCTCTGTCACATTTGTCACAACTTTCAGCAAGTGTCCATTCAGTGCATCCAATTTTGTTAGTTATTTTTTCCTTTGGAATCAAGTTTTAGGTGTTTTTTCATGAAGATAATTGGGCTGCCTTTAAAAGATCGATGATTTGAGTCATCGGTCGATAACACCGAGTTGACTCGCATTTTGTTAGTCGAATGTCTGCACTTTTGCTTATACGCAGAGCAACACAGGAGCATCAGCAAAACACAAAACTAACTGTAATAGAAACAGAGGATAGAATGAGGCAGGGCAACGCATCTCCAATCTGTTGGCTGTTCCGATGCTTTCTGCTCCCGTGATGACTGTCAGTCACTTATGACCCAGATGATGGTACAGCCACCTCCTCACAGTCGTCCACAGTGATTGACAGCTCCGTCAGTAGCCTGGTAGGAGAGACACTCTGTGGTGGGATTTTATATACCTGAACTTTGAGCAGGACACACACTCTTACTTCCTCTGACTGTGTGGAAATCTGATGTTTTCACATCACAGAAGACAAAGAAAGGCTTTAAAATGCAAGGAAGGCTTAAAGATGAGACTCATGTAGGCTGATCTAACAGTTTAATGTGGTCCTGAACTGAAAACAAATAACAAATAGTTGGATCTTCATATCGAAGAGCAAAATCCGATTTGACTCAAATTTCTGAGTTGGGTACAAGCCTAGAAGATCATGTGTTAATCAAATTTGACTATTTATGACATTTACCCTGTGGTAGCTGTCTCCCTGTCATTGCCCATGCTCTGCTGCTCACGGTGCTTTATCTTTTTTCCGTCATCTGCTCCCCTTTTCCTCTGAAAGTTCTTTGTCTCCGTTCCTTGCCCTTTTCATTTTCTTTCATGGTTACCTAATGTTTTTTCCTCGCCCATCTTCAGTACTGCCACAACATACTAATGTTTTTTTTTTTTATGGAAGCAGGGCTTCATTCAATGACTTGTTGCAAAGTGTTGGTACCAGCTGCAGAGATTGTGGCATATAAGTATATTTTTAGTATAAAAACAAGACAGAAAAGGCAAGCTGTCCATTTTTCTCACAAGTTGTGATGCAGTGTTATCTGAAGGCATTGTTTCTAAAGAAAAACAACTTCTCGGCTAGTTGAGGAAACTGGTGGCACGCACCACAGTACATTACATCCTTAGATATGTCATATTCTTGCCACTTAGGTTCTTCTGTAAGGATCGCATTATCAGTTTGACTCGGGTTAGTAAACCTAGACTCCGCTAGCCTCAACATATCTGTAGCTAGCCAGATGAGTACAGCTCGCTGTTTTCTTAGATTATGGAACTTAAATTTGTAAAGAAGCTGGAATGTTTGCAGAATTGTATCAGAGTGTTGGTGAAGGCTTGCAGTATGGGGATAAAACTTGGTGGCCACAGGGGGCATAAATAAGGTACTGCATAGACAATGGCCTAAAAATCTTGTTCTCCACATGCAAGAAAGCTGGTGTGTTTTGTACAGACCCCAACAAATGTCACAGTATTGCAATTTTATTAGTTGATTTAATAGTTTAATAGTTTATTGTATAACAAAAATGATCTTTCCCACTAATTGTATCGCATGTCGCAATCGTAATTCCAGTCAAAAAACTGTAAAATTGCACTTCTTTACCACATCGCGCAGCCCTAGTGTGTATATAGGTCACTGATCTGTTGTATTTTCACTGTGTATGTATTGGGTTTCACTCCAGACACACCAACAAAAGTGGGTCAAACATAACTAAAAGGCAAAACATTATGCAACGACAGGAAGAATCAGAAAATGTTGCAAATTCTTTGTTAGTGTTTTTTTCCCTTTCAAACACACTGCGTGTGTTTTACTAATGGGAGTTATCTCTGGTTTTTCATTGGAAAAAATAAACCCCTGCATAGTTTCCAGCCCTCAAATGAATATTATTTCTTGTTCCCAGTCCTTTCCAACCCAGCTGACATACATGTCCTGTCCTCTGGTGTCTGAATAGGTTCAAACCCTTACAGAAGGTGGACGGGATGTCTGACAGCCTGTGTGGGAGCTCTCAGCACTGTAGCAGCACTCCAGAGCAGTCTGTGGCTGCTCAGAGCCAACACCACCAGCAGTACATAGGTAAGGACACCCGCCACTGTTTGCTCACAAATGTTTGACACTTAACATAAGAGTATTTTAAACTTTTATTACTGTTACTTCTTTCTTGGATTTTTTTCTGATCCCATGTTTTTTTTATAACAGTATTGATTTTTTTTCCTCAGTCAAATGAAAGAGTGAAATCATTTAAGACAGCTACAGCCACATGTTGGCTTTACTCAAACTTAGATTATAAACACATGTAATAACTGTCAGATTTGTAAAATTAACTGTCAGCCATCTTGTTTGTTGGGACAATTTATAGGATGTGTTTCTGTGTTGACAGACACTTTGATCTATCCATACAGTAGCCTCCAGAATTCATGAGTGTGTGTGTGTGTGTGTGTGTGTGTGTTTGTGTGAGTGAAATGATTGACACCTGTCTACATTTTGACTTTATGCAGATACATCCCACACCTTGCCTCCATTTCCATCTCCTGACTTTGGCACCCAGCCTCTGCCCGAGCGCATCAACATGAATGATATCAAGAAGCTGCAGACACTCTACAGAGACCACTGCGAGGTACGTCACATCACAGCACCTCTCTTTCTTTTTTTTTTATTATACCTTCCACTGCCTTTGGAAACTTTGAACAAATATTTAAATTTTGAGCAGAGGCTTGAATATGAATATAAATAGAACAGGTTTAAAGGGGAGCGGCCTTTGTGGCTCCAGAGGGAGTTGTATGAAGTCCTGCTCCTCATCTCTGCTTCAGGCTAGCCTCTCAAGGCTACAGTAGGTGCTACTAGCATAACACATCCTAAGATCTGTCTGAACTTTTGGCGAGTTGCATTGTGGGTAATGTGAGTGCCAGGTTTTGACAAGGAGGAAGAATAATAAAGCGTAGTTAAGAAGACAATACCTCCAGTTGAGATGATTGAGATCATTTTTCTGTGTGCTAAGTCAGTTGGCTACTCACGACATTCAAGTAGAGAAGCAGAGTTTTTGTTTTCATTGAGAATTATTTTCAGATTTGTCGCATTATACAAAAAAGAAAACAAAAATCCAGTTTATATTCTGCCTGTCACAATAAAGAATGTTATATAATAATATGCATTATAACTTTCTGTGGATTAACATCAGTCCCAGACAGACTGGAAATAAGGACACTGTAACAATAAAACTCTGATACTATTTATGGCACTAATTAAATTGTAAATTATAATAGCATGTAATGTATTCTGCTATTTGACACGTTTAATTATCTTATAATGAGCTGTTGACCTGCCGATGGATATTTTTCTTATTATTAACAAATCCCAAGACCAAAACGAGCAATGGATTGATCCTTATGTGTGTGTGTGTCTGTGTGTGTGTGTGTCCGTGTGTGTGTGTGTGTGTGTGTGTCCAAAGCCTGATGTGGACCAGTTTGTCCAAAACCTATTAAAAACACATCAAAGAGCCACACATAAGCCGTAAATACTCACTAGAGAATCAGTTCTCTATTAATTCACTTCTTAAACCAGTGTCCAACAAATGCACGGTTTCCTTCTGTTTTACTATTTCATTGCCAGCTGTTCTTATTTTAGTTGATTCATTTGCTTTAAATTTTATTTGTTTTCATTCATTCTTCAGGTTTTATTGTTGTGGCTTTTTATTGTTTTTGCTTTTTATCACCACTTTTATCCAAGTTATCTTATTTGTTTCTTGGTGTCTAGGAGCCTTTGTTTTTTTTTCTCACTTGGCTACATCATAAATGAGGTCTTTACTTCAGCATATTTCAGAGTTAAAATAAATGTTGAATGAATGACTACATCTGCTTAGAACTACATAGCAGAGCTGTTTAGAAAATGACTTAGCCTTTAAAAAAAAATCTAACTATATATTTCTGATCCGTTTTTTAAGATTTACTTAGTTTGAGTAGGGTCAAATGGGTGCCACAGACATGTTTAAGAGAACTGTAGTACTCAAAAAGTATTTAGTACAGACTAAAACATGATTTGTTTTGGACTTTGTGTGGAATTATTTAACAATAAGAAACATACAAAATGATGCCAGCCTAATTAAGGTGAATTGATATAATAGGGCAGATATACAAGCTGAAACAGGAGGAACAGTAAAAGCAAGCCGTTAAAGTCAACAGGTGTCCAGCTTTGACTGTGAAGAACTGAAGAAATGCTGTATTGCGTAATGACTTTTCACAGGTTGCAGAGCATAATTCATAGCCTGTTGGTCA
>JAJHUR010090921.1:14089-30993 GCA_027495735.1 Lutjanus campechanus
CCCCCCCCCCCAGCATTAAATGTGTTGGCAATGAGAAGAGCAGAAATAATATTGAACATTAAAATTTGGGGGCTTTACAGGCAGGAGAGGGGCTGTGATTAAAGCAGCGCAGCTCTGGCTTTATCATATTATCCCTGCCCTCCCCTTGTCCAGTCTCACCACGCTCCCTTTGTTCCAGCCGTCTTTTCATCTCTGTGCAGCTTTCAAGACATGCCAATTAACCTTTCAGCGCGCTGGGTGGACATCTTGGTGTCTTTGTGGTGGCCTCCCCTTGGGCCTTTGTGTTGCCTTGTCTGTGGACAGGCACATGGGCTCCTGTCTTTGTCTGCCAGCGCATTTCTGTCACTCTCACAGCTCTCATTGCCGCTGTGTGTTTAATGTTTATGCATTTCACTTTTTTCCCTACTTTCTTGTGAGCCAACAGTGACCTGTTAACACATTGCCAAGACTTTTATTGACATCATTTAAAGTTAGAGCACAAATAAAGGTAACAAGTTGGCTTGAAACAATATGTTATTTCTTACTTTACTTTCATGCAGTTTTTTGATGGGGGCTGTAAACAGATTTGTGTGCACTGTCGGGCATGTATTTATTAATGTCATGGTAACAGCCAAATATTCCGGTATCAGCCATACCATCAAATTAATGTTTAACCACAAATGATTAGGTGTTTAATAAAACTTTGAGGGTCATAAATCACACTTTAAAGCACATTATTTGTCATGTGTGCACAGATGTAAGGGGTTAATACTCGGGAATTTCTGCCGCAGGCCGCTTGTCTGTCTGTATATGATCGTGCACGGGAACATGTGTTATTTCTCCTCCACACTTTTTTCTCTTTTTTTTTTGAAGGCATGCTGTTTTTCCTGTGTGGCGAACAAAAAAAAACTGTGTGGAGGCAAAACGCTCTTGTTTAGAGGGAATGGGGGAATTCTCCTTTTTGTTTTGGAGTTCTGTGTTTGACCTGTTGCTCGGGGCAACCGTAAACAAGGTTGCCATGGCAACGGCTTGAGAGGAAGCAAAAACATATCATGTGATTGAAGTCTACACTGCTGTGTAACAAGATCCAGCGGCAAGTGCATGTCCTGCCAGATAGAGAAAGGGGAGAATCTCTGGGCACGGCGTAAATCGTGCGATTGTAGACACTCAATGCAGAGATGTGCTGAAGTGTTGGAGAGCAAAAACAAAAGAGTTTGACCTCTGACGTTCATAGAATCAGGCTGAATCTCCTTAACAACTTTAACAGTGCTGGTTTTTATCTTTTACTTTGATATAGTTTGGTTTAGAGTTTATCTTTTCACCTTCTTTTATTAGAACTAGATTAGGGTTTTTCTGAAGTTTATCATTTTAGATCACTAACCCACCGCTTCCTTTTGCGTTCTTGCTGTGCTCGCTTGTGTGCAGTATACTCTGCTTTCTAAGAGCCTCATACATATGAACAGGAAAGAGGAAGTACATGGGTTAGTTCAGGTCAGCGCCTCGCCACTAAAAGGAGGCGAATGCACACATAAATCTATGAGACTAATCTGCTTTATAAAGGCGACAAAGAATAAAAAAAACTGAGTGAAATCAAGTAAAAAAAAAACTCCAGATGAAGCCTAAACGTGGCCTTTAGGATCCTCCTGATGATTAATGTGCAGGGAGCTGTGTTTAAGCTGGCTCATTGTCTAACCAGGAGGGCCCGGAGTGAGCGAGAGGCTGCCTGCCTGCCTGCCTGCCTGCAGAAACTTTGTTGTGTGTCTGGTTACCATGGCTCAGCTCTGTATGTTTTGTCCCCCCCTCCTCCCTCTCTTTTCCCTCCTCTCTTCCCTCCCCCTCCCCCTCCCCCTCCCCCCTCCTGCCTCCCTCCCTCACTGCTCTCCTGCAGGCTACTTTGGATGTGGTGATGAACCTCCAGTTCCACTACATTGAGAAACTCTGGCAGACCTTTTGGTATTCAACACCGCCATCTAGTGACGGAAATACCACCATCCCCAACAGGTCAGAGCACACAAACAAGAAAAGAAAGAAAGGAAGCGACTACCTTTTACACTCACATTAAGTCTGCTGAGTTCAGAACAGTTTTATTGACACTTTGGGTATTTTTCTTCCTCCCCTCTGTGTGCAGTGATGAAGACCTGGAAGGTGTGATCCCCAGAGAGAAGCTGGTGGCTCTGTGTAAATATGAACCGGTCAGACTATGGATGAGGAGCTGCGATCACATCCTCTACCAGGCTCTGGTGGAGATCCTCATCCCTGATGTGCTGCGTCCTGTTCCCAGTCAGTAGTTTTTTTAAATTTATTGTGATTTTAATAAGATACTATGAAGTAGAGCTGCAACGATTAATTAAATTAATCACCAACTATTTTGATAATCGATTTAATGTTTTGAGTAATTTAAATCTCTGATTCCAGCTTCTCAAATGTGAATATGTTTTGGTTTCTTTGGTCGTCTATGACAGTAAACTGAACATCTTTGGGTTGTGGACAAAACGAGACCTTTGAGGATGTCATCTCTTTGTAAACATTGATTTACATTTTTCACCCATTTTTAGACACTTTATAGATCAAACAACTGATTGATAAATTGACAAAATAATCGACAGATTAATCGACAGTGAAAATAAGTATGTTAGTATATATATATGTTAGTTGCAGCCCTACTATGAAGTAGTGCACTTTATTACTATTGACACACTGATAGTGATGCCAGTGCAATCTAATTGTCCCAGTATTACCTGTTTGCATCTTCAGTAATACGCTGACACTGATAAGTTTTTATTGATACCAGTGCCATTATTAATTCTGCATATTGGTTTGATTCTTTCTCAATTCCCTTACTGATTTCTGATCAGTAGGCCCACACATTCTGAACACAGTGTAGAAAGTGAGGCGAAAAAATGTTCTCTGTCATGACTCCTTCTTGCTGCAGTTTTCCAGCAGCATAGCAGCATGAGCTTAACGTAAGAAAAACATGCTGGCATTGAAAATAGGAATTGAAAAGCTCAGAAACATATGATTCCTAAGTATCAGACAATTTGGAACATGTTTTCATCTTGAACTGTCTCCTAATTCCCGTCCTTAACAGACACACTCAAGGGACTTTGCTGTTTACTTTGTTCCAGAACTGCTTGAATCTTTTGTATTTCAGTTGGCTGTGTTTTAACACTCTGCTCATGAAGCTTAATGCATAGCTGAATATAGTGCAGTCAGCTTGTAATCCAGGCTGTTCTGTTTCTTCAGGCACTCTCACTCAGGCCATCCGTAACTTTGCCAAGAGTCTGGAGGGCTGGCTGACCAACGCAATGACCAACTTTCCTCAAGAGATTATCCGCACCAAGGTAACAAGAAAGCCTCTGATCCTCCTTTTCATTTCAGCAGCTCTTGTCTAGACTGTATGTGCACATAAAATGTGAGTTATAATATCTAAATATGTCTCTAGTATGTTTATAGCATGCAGATCATTAAATGTGTCACATTTTCGTACGTTCCAATTTCCTACAGTTAGCTGTAATTATCTCATGTGGTTGGTTTGTGGTCCATGAGTGTCGTATGTTACTGTGCGCAGTCCCTGCCACCTCTTCAGTGATGCTGAATTTGATTATTTGATTGCATCTATGCATTAAAGGCCATTTATTGTTATGTAGATGCAATATACAGCATTGATTTGGTTGAAAATGCACCAGAATTACACCATGTTTTGATAAATTTCTGACTGGGATGTACTTTTGTTGACAAAAAAAGAGGAGATGAAAAATTAGCAGGTGTGTGTCATATCAGGACTACACCAGCAGAACACAGTGTGCAGAGTCAGGATTCAGAGTAACTTAGATCAACTATTTTACAAAAGCAAGTTAATGTTAACTATGACAACAACAGGGCTTGGGAGGAAGAAACAAGATGATATTTGGGCCCATTTTCACTTCAGTAAGGCTGAGAAAAACGAAAACAACAGAATGCATTGCATTCAATGTGACCATAAGATATCTGTTAAGAATACCACAAACCTGAAGAGACACATTAAGGCTCACCACAAAGAAACAGAGGTATTAAAGAAATTCAAGGTGGTTGTGTTACATTATGTAAGCTGTGTTGCGGATCATTCATCCCGTGTTTTTCATCAGATACTAATAAGATAAAATCTTATATGAATTTCCCAGTTTGGGATCAATAAAGATCAATAAAGATCAATAAAGATCAATAAAGATCTATCTATCTATCTATCTATCTGTCTGTCTGTCTGTCTGTCTGTCTGTCTGTCTGTCTGAAATAAATTTCACTAAAATGACAAAAGGAACGCTGACAAAAAGAACACTACTACACACTATCTTGTGCATATATAAACTGTTGCTCTATCCAATCAGAGGAATCACTGTGATCCCTAGAAACCCAAGGTGGTTGCATTTGAGTCTGACATAATTTGGTTATAATAATAAAACATAAAAACCGTATAATTTCAGGATCTGTCATCATTCTCTGGTTCTGTCTCTGTGGTGTAGGTGGCAGTGGTCAGTGCCTTCGCCCAGACACTGAGACGTTACACCAGTCTGAACCACCTGGCCCAGGCAGCCCGCGCCGTCCTCCAGAACACCTCCCAGATCAACCAGATGCTCTCTGACCTCAACCGTGTGGACTTTGCTAACGTCCAGGTAAACTCGTCTGACAGCTTCCTGTTTATTTCACATCCAGGCTTCATGTTAAAATGTCAAATGTCACGTTGCGCCGGCTGCAGACTGTTCCCGTCGGCTCTCTCTCTCTCTGTTTTCCATCTCTGGCTGTGCGCTGTGGTTTCTCGCTGAATGTGTTTGGGTGTGTTTGTTGTGTCTAACAGGAGCAGGCATCATGGGTGTGTCAGTGTGATGAGAGCGTGGTTCAGCGTCTGGAGCAGGACTTTAAGGTCACCCTGCAGCAGCAGAGCTCTCTGGACCAGTGGGCCACCTGGCTGGACAACGTGGTCTCTCAGGTCCTGAAGCCTCACCAGGGCAGCCCGAGCTTCCCCAAAGCTGCACGGCAGTTCCTGCTCAAATGGTCTTTCTACAGGTATGAGGGGGGAACAGGGAGGACGTTTACACAGAAAATCACTGCGTCAGTCTGGTTTGTGTTATGTAGGCTAACCAGTATTTTATAGATGATCTGTTTTCTTTCCTTCCTCCAGCTCCATGGTGATCAGAGACCTGACCCTGCGGAGTGCAGCTAGTTTTGGCTCTTTCCACCTGATTCGCCTTCTGTATGATGAGTACATGTTCTACTTGGTGGAACACCGTGTGGCTCAGGCCACCGGAGAAACTCCGATTGCCGTCATGGGAGAGGTAAGAAACAAGATGTTTGAAATTGCTGCAATTAGGCAAAATACTTTGAATTATGTTGAAAATTGTTTGGTTTTTGGGTTGTTTTTTTTTTGACTAATGCTCTCTCATCTCTTGAATCACAGTTCAGTGACCTGAGCTCTATGATGCCATCACTCATGGAAAAAGGTAAGATTATCATTTACAGTGCTAGTTTTGACATTAGTCTGGTTATGTCCTGGCTAATTGGATCTGGGTTTTAAAAAGAGGTTAAAGGAGTCTGCCTGGTGATATTCACCAAAAAACAAACAAAAAACATGAAAAGACAAAAACAAACTTGTAACCAGTGTTTGGCTCCAAACACATGAATCCAAATTATATTACAAGTATTGTCTTTGTAGCCAGCACCTGATAAATCTTATTCTTTCTTTATAGAGCTCCATTATTTTACAGAAACTATTAAAAAACACATTACTGAGCCAGATAGTTGCAGTTACTTCATACTGAAGATGGGCTCTGCAGTTGATTTTGAGTCAATCCCATATTCACCATCCAGCTGCTGGAAATGCTCACGAGCACAAATTAAATTGCAGCTGAAAATAGTTTCCAGAATATACATGACTTTCCCTGGTTTGAGTAATGTTTGCTGAAAAACTCAAGTCCAGGAGTTTAATGAAATTACTGAGCCCATTTTAAAAATGTAAACTACATAGAGTGCTGCAGGAGTGACATTTTTGTGGGACAACCCCCAAGTTAGCATCTGTCTCTAATGCCAATGGGATTTTTGCATTAGATTTTGGATTAGTGCAGAAAATAAACTCTGTAGCAAACAAAAGTTTATGATACGTAAATGTTTGTTCAACAAGATAATCTTAACAAATGAACACCACTTTTCTGATATTTTTGAAGCATAAATACAATCGCTAGAAGAAACAGGCTATAAATGAACTGCACCACAGTCACGTTAGCTGACGTCGTCACTAAATGACGAATGTTCAGCGCGGTGATGATTAGTGTCTACAACAACTTCTGTGGTCTCATTCAGCCACTTGTTAGCAATCACCTTTTTTATGATACATCAAGCAATTGTCAAGCTTGAAAATTCACAGGTGACGAATTTCAATAAAACAAAAGACGTCACATTCACTGTGAAGAGACAGTTTCTGTGGTGAATGACAGATGAAATCAAGAAAATGGATTTGAAAGGCAGCAGTAACAAAAAGAAGTGAAAAAGAAAGCAAAAACAGAGCCAACAAAATACCATCAGTATCATCATGTTTTATTGGGATTTACTAAAAGCACCGCAGTGTATTGGACCTCTTTATGCAGGCTTTTATTTTTTCTACAAAAATGTTTTGATTTGGTCAGAGTGGGACTTGGCAGAAAAAATATTTCAAAGAGGGTACATTATTGATAAATGTTTGAGAACCACTGCTTTAGAAAACCACCTAAAGAGGGTGGCTTGGTAGTTCAGTGGGTAAAGGTTTCGCCTCGTGCTGAGGCTGCAAGTCCTTGGCAGTGGCCATGGGTCCTTATAAAGGACCTATGTGATTGACCTTTATATTGTGGGTATATATTTATATTTCAGCTTTAAACTTGGCTGTATTTGTCCTCTGGCTTGTGTTGTCTCACATTCCCCCTGTGGATTTTAACAAACCCTCTCTCCCTGTGCCACTAGATGCATCCTTCTCTGACGAGATGAGCGACCTGGGCAGTGATGCCGATGCGTCCAGAGGGCCGAGCGAACCGGCCGTAAAGAGGGAGAGGATCGAAATGAGCCACCCTCTGCAGGAGATGTGAGTCGAGTCTGAACAGGGCCGGACTGAATGCCACCAAGGACCAGCATCTCTCCATAAAACCCTAAAGTGGCTTTTGGGGCCCTTTGGGGACGCAGCGAGCACACTGCAGTCACTCCTCCTGCAGTCCGCGTGTGCAATGTACATAGAGAAGAAAGTAGCAGTCAGTCCTCCCCTCTCTAGCGTTCATAAGGACGGTAATCTTTCTCCCGGGAAACTCACACGTCTGTTTTTCTTTACTCACAGGGGTGTAACACAGGTCTGATTTTTCTTTCAGTTTTTGTTGCAACTGTGAACGACTTTGTGCAGTACCTTTTTATTGGATGTGTAACTTGGAGTGGTGGCGTGTGGTGTTTATGTGATTCTTCTTCTTCTCTCTCTTTTTTTTTTTTTTTTTTTTTTTTTTTTTTTTTTTTTTTTTTTTTTTTTTTTTTACATTTTAACTAGCTGTGCCATAGTGTCATTTGAGTGCCTTAGATCGCTAACTTTGAAACCACCACTACAGATGTCTATCTGTCCCTCAGCTGTGCCTCTACCGCAGTATGAATGTATCGTCTCCAAACCTCAGACATTCAAAGCACCTTTGACATTGATTAGGTGTAGGTGTGTATACTCTCCTTGTTGCCTCTGCTGCAGCTCGCAGCACACACACACACACACATACACAAAAAAAGACAAAAATAACATGCAACCTACTGACCCAAAGGACCTTTCTTTCCCTCAGTCGTTCCCACCAGCTTAGCCATAGTCGTGGCTCTGTAGGGCCTCGTAGTGTCGCAGTAGTCAGGAAGGCAGGGACCTCAGTACGTTACCTGTGTAAGACGTTGGTTTGTTTACCTCAATAGATTTCTATGCTGTGCTCCGTTCGGCTCAGATCACATGAGGCAAGTATTAAACAAATGTAGCCACTGTCGCGGTTTGTGTCTCCCACTCTTCTTTCTGCTCATGTAAATAGTTCACCACAAATGATGCCTCCTCTCTGTGCTGTAAGGATGAATTCTATGTGCAGTCGCGTAGTTAAAGGAGTAGTCTGGATGTTTTGAAGTGGGGTTGTACGAGGTGCTTATTGACAGTCAGTGTCTTACCCACAGAGGTTTGGAGAAGCAGCAGTGTAGGGAGCTAAGTAATGTACTGCTTTGGACAGGGTCAGCAGTAAAATGTATTTTAACCACTTAAAAAAAGATAAACCAATATCATTTTAAGTGTATGCTATATTTAGTCATTTGACAGCTGCCCACCAGAAAAGGCTGTTGGTGAAGGAAAATTCTTATATAAGCTGTCTTCAAATTAGAGCCTCAATGATTAGTTGAATAATTGATTAGTTGTCAACTATTAAATTAATTGCCAACTATTTTGATAATAGATTCATAGTTTTAAGCCGTTTTAATGAAAAAACAAAACAATCAATCTTCAGATTTCAGCTTCTCAAATATGAATATTTTCTGGTTTCTTTAATCTTCTGTGACACTAAACTGAAGAGTTGTGGACAAAACAAGACATTTGAGGACGTCATCCTGAGCTTTGGAAAATAGTGATTAACACCTTCTTACATTTAATGGACCAAACAACTGATCGATTAATTGAAGAAATGATCAAAGGTTTCATCGATAATGAAATAAATCGTCAGTCACAGCCCTACGCCAAACCAGCCCGACTCTGTTGGTGAAACTAGTAATTTTACCGTGCAGAACCCAGGATAACACAAACAAACTAACTGATGGAGGCAGAGGGAGATCAGTGACTCCTGTGTTCTGCAAAGTAAAATGACTGATTTTGTCAGTGGAGTCTGGTTGCTTTGCAGAGAGCAGTTTTTGACTTATATAACGGTGGTTTCCTGTCTGAAAAAGCTGTTTCAGCAACGTTAAGTAGTGAAAATATTCTAAATACAGAGTACACTTAAAATGATATTGATTTTTTTTTTAGGTGGCTGAATATATTTGACAGTTTTTTGCTTAGTTTCTAACACCGGTACTGCTGCTGCTTCTCCAAACGGGGCGGCATGCCGACCACCATCTACTGTAGGTTAAACGCTGACTATAGATAAGAACCTCATAAACTCCACTTTAAAACATCCAAACTATCCTTTGAACTCAGCTGCCACAAGGTTGGGAATAAATCCAGACTAATCGACTTAATGGAGATGGGATGTTAAAAACTGGAATCTGGTCTGCCTCATTTCCTGATCAATAAAAAGTGGTTGTACATTTCATCTGAGGAAGATAAATCAATACATGTTCGAGCAGTTGGACCTGTAAAACCAAAACCCTTCACACAGAAAGAGGATCTCTCTCTCTCGATCTCTCTCTCTCTCTCATGCTCCCCCGACTTCAGATACTTTGACCTCATGCTGTTACTCAGATTAAAGTCTTATGTTCTGTTTGAATTAGATAGAGAAATAAATACAGTGTGTTATTTGGGGAATTTGTCCATAATAAATTATATAAATATATATATCTTTGTATGATGTAGAACGTGTGTGCTCTGTGGCCTTCAGTCTTTGCCTAATCTCTCTCCTCACACTGTACTTTCGTTGGTCACTTTGTATCAGAAGAAAACGCTTTGATGTGTAATCGATTAGACTGGCGTGTGTGATAAATTTGTTTCCAATCTCAATTGTTCAATGTATGAAAACTCAATTATTCCTGCGGTGCCACGGCGCCCGAGTAAGCTATTAAACTGTCACAAGAGAAATGTCTATTTATATGAACTATTCTGATTTGATTGACATCAGCTTTGTGTTAAAAATTGGTTTGGTTGATTTATTTTTCCCCCTCGTTCGGATGATTTTGTTGTAGCGATGAGAATCCTTGAGCTTGAGTTATTTAAGGCTTTTTGTAACTTGTGCCTGTCACAGTAATTTGCCTTCAAGTGCTTTGGAAAAAAAAGTTATTTCTGTGTGTACTTTGTAATGTTTTGTAAGGCTGTTTTAGATTTTTGGCGGAGGATTATTTTTTATTATTGAACTAGATTTGGTTCTTCTTACAAGTTATACTGAACCCTTATTTTTGTGCATTTTTAAACCTGTTCTTGACTACACTTTAACTAGCCTAAGGACAGATGATGGTCTGTAATAAACTGCATAGTTCAGCTGTATTTTGTACTTGGTCACAATGTGTAATAAATTGGTGTAAACCAAAAAGGTTTGAGCACATTTATTTTTATCAAATATTCAACATCACAAAACCTCTATTTGGAACAAACAGCAGATTTACAAACATTTCTTTTTCTAAGGTTTGGTAGAAGATCTCTGCTCACAAATGATTCGTTTGATCCTTTTAAGATGCTCTAGAGATTTCGTCCATACAGTATTTACATAATTTAAAAATCCTAGTTTCCATGCCAACCCATTTCCAGACAATAATTTGTTTAACTTTATTCACACGTTTTCCTTTCCTCTAGCTGATGAAAAGTTCTGACATGTAGTTTAGTTTGCAGAGATTGAATAGAAAAAGTTTCCGTCCTGCCAACGGCAGCACGACTGAGTGTACAACACACAACTTAAATTAGAGGAAGAGAAGAAGAAGAAGAAGAAGAAGAAGAGAAGGCTTGGTCCTAGAACAGCAGGACAACATCAGAAGTAAGTGCACATCGTCCTTCAAGGCTGAGCGTCAAGGTGCCTCGTCTTCAGTTTTACTGTCTTACCACCGATCACCTCTCCTCCTCCTCCGTCCAGAAAAAAGTGCAAAGTTCTCTGAAGCCACAGCGACGGTCCGTCACGATTCACAAGGAGCAGCCGGCCATGTACTTCCCTGTAAACACACAACAAAACATCAATGCACAGAAAGGAAATGCACCGCCAAAATAAGGCACAACCTAAAGAAAACATGCAAAAGCTTACAACTACTTCATTATTTAGTGAAAGTGAAAGACCAACACACACGTTAAGTCTACTAAAACATTAACTTTTATTTACTACATACACAAAATGAACTTAACATGAACATAGAATAATTCCACATGTCACCTAATATTTTTCTTTTTACTCTCTTCATATTTTATCTTATTTTAAGTCTGTCTTTGTGTAACCTCTGTGTTTTAAACACCGTGTTCTGCAGCAGGTTTAGACAAAAAACTCCTGTAAAAGAGGTTTTCAATCTCAGAAGAAACATTAAAAGCAACTTAATTTAATTCTATTTTATTGCATTTTGTATTTCTTAAGTCAGTCCCCTTCTTTCTCGTGTTATTTCCTCTTGAAATGTGCTAAATGAATAAGTGTTACTTCCTACTGGTTAAATAAAGTTATATCAACTAATGTAGATAAAAATCTTTGAGTCATCATTGAGTCTCAAATGACCTGTTAGCAAACACTGAGTGCTATTTTTAGGGTCGCAATTAATTATTGTTGCAGTTCAATCTGTCCATTACTTTTTTGATTAATGGTTGAAAGAATTAAAGAACCCTTACACTGTCAACTGCTTCTATGCACTTTATTTACAAATTTGAAATACTGTTAATAAAGTGAGTATTTATGTTCTTTTTGTCCAGCACAGCTGTCTGTAAGACTTCCTGTTGCACAGTAACTTTGTAGCAATAATTAATGTTTTACAGAATGTCCATAAATAGTTAAAAATGCTCATCAGAATTTATAAAGGTGATGTCTTAATATTTTTTGTTTTATTTAACCAATGCCAAACTCCAAAGATATTTAATGTAAAATGATACAAAACTGAAAAAAGTAGCAAACATTTCAGAAGCTGGAGGCAACAAATCTTTGTTTTGTTTTTTGCTTTATATTAAACTTGAATGATGAATCCATAATCAAAATGATCAACAAGAAACTTTTGGTCAGTTAACTAATTGATGAAGCACTAACAGATATTATGAAAACATGCTACCAGACTTAAAACTGAGGGAGGGTATCGCCCATTTAGACCATCATTTTTAAATAAATACACGTGTTAGAATGAAACAAAACAATGTGAAATGTCTGTAATAAGTGATGTTTTAATGCAGTGCAATCCTCCACTATTGAGCTCACTCTCAGCTGGTGTAAGAAAACAAACATAAGTGTGTGAGTTCACAGCATCACCTGTGGCGAATCTTTTCTTGACCAGCGACATGCGGTAGCGGCTGCCCACCAGCTCCACGTCCATGCCCGACAGCGAGGCCCCGGAGCCCACGAACTGAACAGCCAGGCTGGGTGCAGGGCCGCGGGGAACCTCCAGGCACTGCCAGCTGGCACACAGGGTCCCTGAGCCTGAGACACAGAGACACGAGAGACATGACTTCACAGCGACGTTAACAGATCATAAACACAGCAGGTGTGTCTTCGTTAACACTGCCGGCACTTTCTTTTATGAGTCTACCTATCACAAGGAAGCAGTTTTGTGCTTCATGCAGCTTTTTACTATGAAGTGCTGATTATTTATTTAGTCTAAAGACAAAATACCCTTGTATTTAAGTGCAATTCTCTATTTGTATACAACTAGTCTGAAAAAAGTAATAAAGTTTACATCCATGTCTGTCCAAACTTGTGAAAACTGATCAAATTTAAAATAAAATAATCTCTCAGCATGTTGTAATTCAAGAGGTCTGAGAGAAAACTAGGCTCCTGCTCCTCCTCTTGGATCTGTTTTCAGGATCTAGAAAATCTAGCCCCGTTACAGGAGACTCTGGCCAATCACAGGTCAGTTCATCCCATCGGCTGGTTTCGCAGGGCAACTGACTCCTGCTGCTGCTGTTAGAACTTGTGGGTTTGGTGGGAGGGACGTAGCGGAGTCATTATGTGGCAGCAGGGAGGGAGGTGGAGGGTTTTGCGTAGGATTTGCACAGGTTTTGCATACAGCAGCTTTAATGTTGCAACAGCATTTGAAAGATTAGATTTCAACCCAGTTGTGTCACCCTGGTTCACACTTTTTATTTGCCTGTTTCATGTTAATTAGAGTTAAAACTAAAGCTGAATGTTGACTGAATGAGTTTGTGTCTGTTTAATTATAATATTTTAGAAGGAGTAGATGTTTATATCGGTTAAATTGAGCACAATGTTAATGCAGTCTGGCAGGAAGTGAGACAGGAAGTCACTTAACTTTAACTCCAGAATGTGTATTTTCAGAGCAGCAGGCTTTTGTTTTCAGGATAACAGGCTTAACTTTACATCAACATACAATTGACAGTTATAAACAGCTGATCAAATTACAGTGTGGGACTTGTCGGCGCTTGTTATTGTCAAATTAGAACGTAGCTCTCGTCCTGTGCTTCTGCAGTGTTCCTGCTGCCTGCCTGAGCTTCCTCGAGTCCAGGTGGGGAGAAGGTGGGGGCAGACAAAAGGCTTCAACCACAGAGTGCATGTTAAATAGGATTTTACTTTCACTTTTCAACCAAATGAAGCTTTGGCTCAACTGAAGTCTTATTATCTTTTCATCTGCGTGTTCAAACATTTATTATGTCTGATAAAAAAACACGCAGTGTGAAGAAACACGAGGAGAAATGCTGATAAATTTAGGATGAACGACTGCACAGCTTCTTTTCAGCTGTCATCAAGCTGACAAACCTCCTCTCCGACACAGCCGCTTTGGTTTACAAGACGTCCAGTAAAACAAATAAATGACTCAACGCTGCCAGACATTATTCATGTAAAGCTGCACTTTCATTTTAGCGATAAGGAAACATTGTGCAGGAAAACAGTATTTTTAGTATCAGGGACGGGCAGGAGGAGTTATGGTGACCTTTCGGTGCTTCGTCATTGGCTCATAAACCAGAGAAGAGGTCTTCTAACTATAAACGTTTTCAGCCTCTAACATCCCATCGATCACTGACAGCTATGAATACTCTCTTTTTCTCTGCTCTCCAGGCCTGTAGCTTCACACTGAGGTAATAATATATCATTAGATGAAAAAATTGAGCAAAATAAAAAGAGGAAATGTGGGTGTCTGGTACAAAGAGGCACCCAGGTGAGGTGACGGAAACCTTGAGCTCAAATTTAATTTAATTTTAGACTTTTCCATCTTAAATTAGAGCCACAAAGCCGCCGCCTCTTATCCGTGCAGCGTGAAGGTCACAAAAATAAGAGCAACAATCAGCTAGACACAAAATACAAGAGGAACACTTGATGTCGGTCTTTGTGTCGGATCAGTATGCAGAAGCACCTCCACTTGCTCATTTCGCTCACCTCCAGCAGGCTGATGAGAGCAGCTGCCACCTTCAAATGCTAATTCTGCTGTTAGAAGCTAATGATACGCCTTCAGAGTTTAGCTGTTTAAAAAGAGAAGGATGAGATCTCTTTACGTAACTCTTAATTACTCGTCTCTACATTTGTATGACACAATGTCGAGATGCGAACTCGTCGAGAAGGTGATGAAGTAGAAAATTCTGCTCATAATTTTAATGAGAATCAGATGTCTGCTTAATATGACAGACACAAAACAGGCCGAGACTGTGAGCTAGATGGGTGTCGAGCTGGAAATTCTTTCCCTTTTGCTTTCTAGTGAACATTTTCTTATCAAACTTTACCTAACTTTCCTTGTTCAATGAGGTACTTGAAGAAAAAAAAAAGAGAGAGAGCAGCTGCAGCAGTGGAGCTCTGACCTTTGCTGTGATTGGTCGGGGAGAGGTTGGGGAGTTTCCACAGCAGCCGTCTTTCCTCAGCGTTCCTGCAGAGAGAAATAAACAATCAGCGAGGCCGAATCTGCTTCTTCTCCTCCCTTTACAACTCTGTTTGAAATTTCTCCTCTTACCTTTCTCCTTCGATTAATTATTTAGAATATATACCAGAGGTGGGACCCAGTCATTACTTTTGCAAGTTATAAGTGAGTCTCAAGTCTTTGCACTAAAGTCCCAAGTCCTAAACTTCAGGTTTAGAGTCCTATATGAGTCATAATGCACTTTTCACCAAATGTAAAGTCATTCTGTGGGTGGCAGTAGCTCAGGCAGTAAGGTCTTGGCTTGGGAACTGGAGGGTGGCCAGTTCACACTGCCGAGGTACCCTTCAGCAAGGCACCAAACCCTAAACTGCTTTAATTGTGCTTGACTGGCAGCCCCAGAAGCTCAAGTCCAAGTGAGGTCACGAGTCACTGGTGTTTAAGTCCAAGTTCAGTTGCAAGTCTTCATCTAAAGTCACCATATTTGTGACTCAAGTCCACACCTCGAGTGTGGTGTATGGTATATGCTGCAAAATGTCAGAAAATGATAAAAATACAGATCACAGCAGTTTTGTTGATCTTACATAATAACAGACAAAAACACAGAAAACAATAACAGAAAAAGTGGAAAATCCTCACATTTGAGTAGCCTTTAAACAACAAATGTTTGGTATTTTTAGCAGCCCTGTGCATGGCAGCGCCGCTCCACTACTTTGGTCCAGACTGAAATAGCTCAGCAACTGTTGGGTGAACTGCCAATAAATTTGGTTCAGACATTCGTGGTCCCCAGAGGGTGAATCCTCCGGTCATCAACGAGTCTCTGACTTTTCCTCTTGTGCCACCGTGAGGTGGTTTTGAGTAAACTGTCCAAACAAATACAGGATAAACTGCCATGAAATTTGGTTCAAACACTCATGTCCCCTTCTGAGTGAACTGTGATCACTCTGATGATCCTGTGACGTTTCCTCTAGCGCCATCATCAGGTCATTTTAAACCATCTAACACTTTAGTTTATCAACAAACCAATGACATTAAAATCAGCCTCAGCAGCACTTTGTGTTGGGCGCTACAGTAATTACCAGCAACAATTCTGATAACCAATTAAGTCAATGTTTTGTTAATTTTGCTAATTTTTTTTTTACTCTCTGATGACAGCAAACTGAATATCTGGAAGTTTTGGACAGTTGGTCAGACAAAAAGATATCTGAATATGTTATGAAATTGGGCATTTTCTGATATTTTCTGACATTCTGTAAAGCCAGTTAATCAACAAAATTATCAATAGATGAATTGATGATGAAAATAACTTCAGCTGCAGCTTTTAAAATACATATTACTGTGATAAAATACATTTGGACCTACATATACTGTGAGAATAATAATAATATTAATTCATAATAATACATTTTCTATGGGCAAACAAATAGTGTGTGTTGTTTTTCAGCCTGACCTTCTCTGTATCCTCTTCAGTCCTCACAGTTCCTCCTGCTCATATATTATAATTATATGCTTAATTTATTCTATTGTTGAATTACAATAATACTGATTACATTCATTAAATAAATAACAGGGCAAACTCTGGCTAAACCAGCTACAGATGACTGACAGTTAACAGCGAAGACAAACTGCTTATTATCGCTCCATCATCATCGTCATCATCACCGTCAGTGCTCACCAGGAGGCGGGCGGCTGGCACTGCAGGTCTGTGGCGGTGTGGTCTAACGGCAGCAGCACCTGGACGGCGGTGAGCTGGGTGGAGGGCGCCGTGGCGGGGCAACAGTGGTAATCCAGAGACACCCGGGTCACCGTGCCGCTGCGCTGACACTCCGCAGACAGCAGGAGGGGAGCCCGACCCGGGTCCTGAGACGACACCTGAGGACACAGCGGAGACTTTTTAACAACATTTTTTAATAAGCAGTGGTTCAGATTTCACCAACAGTGTGCAGAGCTGTCAAAGCAAAACGTGGCTACTTTGAAGAATCAAAAATATCAAAGAGCAAAAGTAAATCGCAGGTGTGTAGGAGGAGACCACAGGTGGACAATAAAAGGCAAAAACAGACACACACTCACATGCTGTCCTCTGCAGTTGCAATCAAAGATTTAATAAAAAAATAATGTTATCAAGTCTTATACTTTATTTTTTCTTATACTTTTGTTGCATGACGTATTATAGCTTTTATATATATATACACACACATATATATATATACACATATATACATATATATATATATATATATATATATAAAAATATTTTCTCTTATACA
>JAJHUR010090922.1:8816-27513 GCA_027495735.1 Lutjanus campechanus
AGACTTCCAGGAGCAGAGGGTATTTTAATGTTAATAATTCACATAAATTGAGCTGACCTACCTTTTAATATCCTTGTAAACAGCATTATGTGACACAGGGATATGCGCTAAAACTGACCAGTTTTCTACCTGTCTCTGCTAAACGGTTGCTGTGTTAAGTACAAAGTGGCTCAATGATATAAAAAGTGACAGATGACAGGTGTATATTTCAGGTTTGTCTATACTGATGGAGGCAGACTGAAGGGACCCCTATTTCTTTAATTTTTTTCTTTGCAACAACTCTGATCATTGATCGGCAAAGACATAGCATAATTGTTCCCCTGACAGGCCATTTGGGCTCCTAATGTCTAAAATAGCAATATAGTTTTCTTATTTTACATGTTTAAACATGTATAAACAGTATAACTAAGACAGTATAACCAGTGTACGTATATCTTACCCCCATGTCTCATTCTGTGAGTTGAGTTAATGTCTTGTTTTGTTAGCCTTGTTCTATGTTTTGTTGACCTTGTTTAAGGGCACTATTACTGTTAAGTTAGTTCAGCTATTTACTTTGTTAAATCTTTTTTTGGGCAAAATAAACCCCACTTTTTAAACTTTTAACCTGTGCCTTGTTGTGCCTTGACTGGTTAGTCTATTGCATGCTTGTCTCATTTTCGTCACACAACTCTCTGTGGTAATAAACCACAAACGTTTTTCGACACACCATCTCTAAAATACTAACACTAACAGGCGAAAATAACAAGTGTGGCTCCATTCACTTATGTTTATGAGAATTTTCAATTTGTGGGTCAATAAACCTGAATAGAAACTCATAGACAGTCAAAAACAAAGTTGAAATAACACAGAAGGGTTTTTACGCTTGGCTGAGGTGGAAAAGTTGGTCAATTGATAAAAGCAAAACATGACAATTTGAAACGGAAACAGATTGAGCTGAACTCATGATGTCGATCATGTATGTTACTTGTCCACTGAAGCTTCCACTCTGAGAGATGAAGAGATGAGATGAAAAATAGCAGCAGATGAAAACATCAGATCTGTGTGAAACCATGAGGAGACTCTAAGCTGCCTCATATTAAAGGGATAGTTCAGATTATTTGAAATGGGGTTGTATGAGGTACTTATCAATCGTCAGTATATTAGCCACAATAGATGGCAGTTGGCACACCCCCAGTTTGGAGAAGCAGGGAGGAGCACCAGCACAGAGCTAGCAAAGCAATGTACTGCTGTGGAAAGTCAACAGCAAAAAAACATCTCAGCCTCCTAAAAAAAGAGTCCATTTAAAACAATCAGTATCAGTTTAAGCGTATGTTATATTTAGAATATTTTTACCGCTTTACCTTGCCATCAGACAGTATTTTCTGATGTGAAACAGTCATTATACAACCAAACTCCATTTGGAAAATCAGTCATTTTACCTCACAGACCACAGGAGTTACTCATCTACTGCTGCCTCAATGGGTTAGTGTTATTGTGTGCTTTCAGTGTTTTAAAATGATTCACCTGGGACACACAATAATATAAACAAGCTAACATTTAGAAGCAGCAGTAGATCAGACACCCCTGTGTTCTGCAAGGTAAAATTACTGCTTTTGTAACAGGAGTTTGGTTGACTGGGAGGTAGTGTTATTTGTCTTGTATAACAACAGTTTCCTGTTGGAAAAGGCTGTCTGACAGCAAGGTAAAGCAGCTGAAAAAAATTTAGTGCACACTTAACAGATATTGGCACACCTAACCCAGCTTTTCCAAACTGGGGGCATGCTGACCACCATCTAGGTAAACAGTCACTATCAGTAAGTTCCTCATACAGCCCCACTTCACATGATCCAAAGTATCCCTTTAATATGTGAAACATAAATTTCATATTTCTAAAACTATGTTTCTATGAATATGTTGTAGACATTGGAAGATGGAAAGATGCACTCTGATTAATTCTGTGCACTACAGTAATCTGTACCACTAACACAGAAACACAGGAGTAAGTACGCTGCAAAGTAATCTTTTTCCTCCATCTCCTGTCTTTGACATACCGGGCCCTACACTGCAGAAAGTGAATCTGGACACCCTTTTCCTGGCTGATCCCTCAGGACCCACAGCCCTTTCCAGCTCCACATAGGAAGCCCCATGCATTATGCATCACCATCCAGGCCTATTTCGGAGCAGAGAAGCAAAAAATAGAGAGAAACACAGAGCTTCCCAGGCTCCCGCAATCAGTCCCACAGTTGCTCATGTTTCTGTGGAAAACGAGGTCTCGTTCCGACCGTACGGAATTACCAAGAGGAAAACATGAAATATTTAGCATTGTCATCCCCTTCTTCCCCCTCTCTATTTTCTAGCCCAAACTTCCTGAGGGAAAAAGTCAAAAAAAGTGAAAGATGGCTGGAAGCCTACAGTATGTTTTCTTCCTATGATTATCTGGATGCTCTTTTTCTTTGGGGTGGAAGCACAAACATGGATTGGTGGAGGTCAGGATCCCAAGATTTCCCCTCAGGGGACGGGATGACACACGCAGAGGTGGAACATGGGATTTGATTTATGCTCCTTGGAAGTAGCGAGGAGAATGGGCTCGGGCGCGGGTTTGGTATAGGTCAGATCAAAGTGGGCGTGTAGTAGAGTGATGATGGTCAGGCACAGTGAGGCATTTAGCATGCATAAATGGACAAACATCCACAGGCGAACGTGTTCAGTACATGCATACATTCATGACAGGATACAAATGAAGCTTTTTTTCTTTAGACCCTGGCATTTGTGTGAAACACTTACACACAGGGTGACCTTGACACAGGTTGTGCTTCCACGGGTACACACATTTTGCTCTTAGAATTTGTCTGTGTAACCTAAATGGGCTTCGTCTATTGACATCAAGGCTGTCCAACTGCAGACCTATTATTTCCTGCTCTCCAAAGGATGCCACACTGTAGAGCCAATAAAATGGACTGACAGTCAACTTGCTTTTGTCCTTTGTGTGAAATTGTTAAGGAGTATGAAAATATCTGTGTATATGTACAGGCATGAATTCCTACTGTATGTGCAATCTCCTCTAACGCAGCTACTTTTCATCTTGTAGTGATGCATGTAACACCAGTGCTGAGCTTCTTTTTTTTTCTTCCGTAAGGAGGATAAAAGCAAAAATCATTCAATTGTGTGGGAACACTGGGGCCCTTTCAATTCTCTCTGGGACATCAAAGCACACAGCAAGACGCTGCACTATTAGAGTCCATGGGTGGGATGAAAATATATTACAATATCTCGTCTCTGCTGAAATCCATGACGAGGGTTTCATAACAAAGAGCAGACTTCGCTCAGTCATTCGTCTCCTCTGAGAATTGTGATTAATCTAACCTTTGATGTTTTGAAACAACAGGGAGGAGGAAGAGATGAGGGGGCCGCTGGGGGAGCTGCATGGGGATGTAAAGACTTAGTATTACACTGCTTTGAATGCCAGGCTAATGAAGCAAATTGAATTGAATCACACAGGATATTGAAACTGTATTGCGCAGAGTGACACAGCATGCAAGCACAATGCACACCCGCTTCCTGTTAAAAGATTAGGCTGAGATAGAAGGATGAAAAAACCCAACTCTCACGGGGAGAGCGGAGGGATGAAGAGTCACAGGAAATAGAAACGCAGGATTACTTCACAGCCTGTCGACCACCATGTATGATGTGTGTTTAAAATGAGATGCTGCACGTATCATCATCCACATCGTCTGTTGTCATACACAGAGCAGATATGTGCCGGAAGGTGTGAATCGCAGCCAAGCTGTATTGGAGCACATTCAACACACATTGACAACGTGTATGATCGGCGAAATGCCAACGTGGAGTGTGTATGCATGTGGGTGTAGGTTTGTGTGCGCCTCCAAGGTTATGGGGCGCAGGAAGTGCCATTAGGTGTGAATTAGGCAGAATTAAAAATGAATCCGCTGTCATGCATTATTAAAACTACCCTAATTGCATTTGCATAAGTTTATGAGATGCTGTGTACGTGTGCGAGCATGCAAGCATGTGTGTGCATGAGCAAGTAGGCCTAGTTGCAATCCTTTCTTATAAGATTACTTTCCAAATCATAAAAGTGCAGCCCTCAATTCAAATTCTCTTTTCTTCATCTTGATGTTTGCTGTAAAGCAGTTATTGCCTCTCTTTAACCTGTTCTTACAACTTACAAATTCCTTCCAGTTCACCTGATGAAAGAAAAACAAACTATAGAGAACAGATTTCCACCAAGCCGGCCCTCGATTACCAGATGGCTCTGTGTCATCTTAACTTTGATCACAGTATAACATGTGGTAATATTTTGCTCCGAGCACAGGGTATTACTACCTCTACTCATGAGGACTTTGACTCACACTTGTATGTAGCAACATTGCCCCTGTGTGGTGAAAGGAACCAAATGTTCATCCAACCCACAAGTCAAGTTGTCAGGATGTCAATATTTGTGTTTGATGGTATTAATCATGTAAATATGACTGTTGATAGGTGGTGTCGAGGGATTTTTTGTAGTGCAGATACAGCATTGTGTTAAAAATCACAACAATAATATATTAAATTATAATGATAATAAACTAATTTATGAATACTTAGCAGAATTTAATTAAAATTAAAAGTCCCTCAACTTCATAATAAGACTTTCTTAATAAATTATTGATAAACGATTTGTAATTAGGTTGTAAACTTTATAAATCATTAATAAGCTGTTACAACATGTTAGATTAAAAGAGCAGCAGCGACCTGTTTGCCAAATAGTGAGCCAACATTTATCTGTACTGTTAAGCCACAGATCTCATTGCCAACGAGCTTACTTTGTCTTCTCCATTATCACCAGCATTTATAGCTGCTTCATCACATATTTGTTAATAAGTTACCAGCATTTAACCATTGCAAACATATCGGTCAAAAGTTTTATTTGGCAAATCAAATTAACATATCAAATTACCGGATTAATAGACTAAGGCTTTGTTTACCATAATGCACCATTTTACATTTTACAATAGGGCTTATTTATTTGTTTGTCTGTTTGTTTGTTTACTTGTCAGGGACAATGCAAGATAATTGATAGCCTCATTATAATCCATTTGTTAATAATTCATAATCACGGTTTAATCATGGTTTTATTGTAAAGTGGAACCAGTTTGTTTCTATATAATATTAAATATTCACAACTGACTAATCAACAGTCACACTTCAGGAAAAAGACATCTTCAGGAGATGAACATCTTAAAGCTCAGCTAACAAGTTTAAGGACTGTGTGGGTGTGGTTTGAACAGATTTGACTGACAGTGTGTAAGCAACATAAGCAAACAAACTGTCATCAGATTTTGATCCAATACATGACATCACCTTTTTGCAATGGAGCCCCGCCCACTTCAAACCAGTGACAGGACCCCACCTTCAGAGGCCAAAAAAAATTCACGTCCCCCACTTCACAATTATTATCAGTCACCAACAATAATATAAAGGTCAGCATGATAACATCAACAAACTCTTATTTGTTTGTTTCCCCTACATATGTTATATTAATTGAAGTTGTGTTTCTATCCAGCTGGAATATGTAAGTCCAATATTCACTCTCCTTGGAAACTCTGTTTTGGTCTCCACCAACTCCTGAGGGAAGTACTTGCTAACTTGTTTTCTGTTTGGTGCGAACCAGTGTATTGTAGGCTGTCTTTTTCTTGCTGAAAATAAGACTGAAAAGAAAATAACAGCTGAAGGATGCTAAAATGCTGCACAGAACTGAGTGGAACTACAGGTGATCCTTTTCACATTACATGTTGTCAATCCTTCCATTGTTAATCTGAAAATATTGATGAGTGCAGCTTTAATTTTGCTTTGCATTCTAAAATACCTTACATGATGCTATGTGTCGCCCACTGTATTTTCATTATTTAATGGTTAAATATGTGTTGAAAAAAAATAGCCTATACCTTTTGCAGACTATGCTGGTTGTTGTCATTACACAAAGAAAATCAGGTAAAATGAGGTGAATGTGTGCAATTAGACATTGCAATCTGGTCATTGCTCATGAGAGATTAACTGTTACTGAAGATCTAGGCATCTTATCAGCTCTGATAAACAATGACACGCACCGCCACACCTTTGACCCTGCACATACTGTACCACCCTATCGTCCTGAGATCAAATTGGTCTCACTGTCAGATAGAGTACTATAGTGCTGCAGTTGTGAAACCATATCATGACTGCAGCATATTAAAAGCACTTCAGCTCCTCTGAAAGAGATCCAGAGAGCAAACTGTATTGATTGTGGCTGCTGTCGAGAGACAGTCTCTCTGGTGTCTGAGATAAAGAACAGAAAGAGCTATTAGATTGCAATTTAAGATCAATTTCACATTCATTGAACATAAACAATAAACTGTGGTCTAGTGGTAAGACTGTAACCTCAATACAAAAAAATCCAAGAACTTTGCATAAGCCAACACACAGAAACATTGCCAACAATATATGCGCACATGCTAACACTATCCTGCTGATAAAGTAGCTCCAGCTGATTCATGCAGAGGTGTCTCATCTTGAATTAATTCTTAAAGATAGCTCCAAGTCAAGACTCTTGAGAGACAGTTCTGCAAAAAAGTCTAAACTTCAGTCTGGTAAATACTGTTGTAGAGTTGCATTTGAGTCAACAAAATTTCTTTCCTTGAACTTTGCTCCTTGATATGAAACCAGAGAGAAATCTTTCCCCTGCAGGCTCAGAAAAGACTCAAGAAATGATCTTAGTGCAGCGACAGCACTCCTCCCTCCTCCCCTCCATCTTCCCTCCATTCCAGCACATTAGAATGAGTAATTGCTAAAGGCAGCTTGTTGGGAGGAAATGGAAATTGAAAAAAAAAGTGTATCAGACTCCTTAAGTGCATCCAAGTCGGTGTGCACACACATAATCCACGGACACAGAAGCATGTGGTGGTATCACATGCTGGGTTGGGTCAGGTTACTTTTAAATGTAATCAGTAACTGAATACAAAGTACATGGCGATTTTTGTTATTAGCAGCATACTTCACTGGATTCCAAAAACCTTTATCTAATCTGAATACATTTGGATTACTTTAAGATTACATCAAAATTTACAAATAAAAACAATCTGCATTTACACTAAAAAAAAGCAAAAAGAAAAGAATGTCAGACAACACATGCACTGTATCAATACAGACTGATATAGCTGCGCTTGGCCAATATTGGACTGATAATATGGAGTGACTGATATGTTGGTCTGGCTCTACACCTTATACCAAAAAAGGCCGCAGCCATATAAAAATGCGTTTTTGCACAGGATTCTTTTTTCTCCCATCTGGTCTCTACAAAGTGGAGCACTTGTCTAAGAAATCCTGCCTGTCAGACATAATCAAAAATGTAATCCATGACAATGTAAGTATAATTTAATTGCACATTTTTCAAATGTAATCTGGCCTGAATAGAGTTAATTTTCTTTGTAAAACCCCAACTACCCAACTTTTCATGCTTGTATAGTGAAGGGGTGTGTTCTCAGTGCTCAGTGTAAACCTGAACTTTGTATACAAACACATGCACACACATACACACACACTGTCCTGAAGAAATTATCAATTGAACCCTGTCCTTTGGTCCACACACACACACACACACACACACACACACACACACAGAATATATAAAGGGATGGGCCCTTGAACAGCCTCTCTCAGTGTGATCAGCTCTCCCCACTACACACCAGTCAAAATGCCTGCCGATTACAATGGACGCTGGGAGATGGTGACCAATGAAAACTTTGAGGAAGTGATGAAGGCCCTCGGTAAGTTGCTCACTTATTGCCTACTTAGTGCATAATGGCATATAGAAGAAAGGGAGCGCGTAGCTTGTAACTCTCATTAAAAACAGGCCTTAATCAGAAGGTTGCATTTAAAGATGCAGCCAAGTAGAGAGACAGGAGGGGCTGAGCAGAGGATCTGGAAGGAGTGTGACAGATAGAGTGAGAGAGCAGCAGTGTGAGGGAGGAGGGGGTAAAGAAGAATACTGTGGCACTGCTTCATTTCCTCATTGAGCTGCTGTCAGGCCAAGTTAACCTCCACTCTGAGCGGTTGCCGTCTGTTACCACGCCAAATAAATATTGATTCACTCCTTTCTGCATTTTCATCCTCCTGATCTGCAGAGAAGGAAGACAGATTCAGACCCTGGATCAGGCAGCGGGCCAGCTTGTTATTTAAAAAAAAAAAAAAGAGCACGGCACTGGGTTCTCCTCCTTTTGGCGCATCATTGATCAGCCCCAGAAACACTTTCATTATTCACAACTCTATCTGCAATTCATAAAACAACCCCGGTACACTCAGCTCACGCAAAATCCGGGAAAATCCTGTGCGCCCGCACCTCATTTCCATCGAGCGGATAGGAAAATGACATCCTTATGGAAATGGGTCAAAAATATTATTTAGATGGGTAAATATAGGGGCCTCATCTGTAAGAGTGATGGGAGGAAATTGAATTTTCACTTTAAGGCAAATGGGATATGAATATCTAAACCGTCGAGGTAGGTGGCTCTCTTTGGAAGGGCCCACTGCTGAACGGGGCGGAGAAACTCATTTAGGCCCATTCTGACTCGGAGCAAGGTCATTTTTAAAGGGTAAATGAGACTGTCAAAACGAGCAGCAGGAGAGGAATCGTAATAAGTGGTCTGTGCTGTCATGTGTGTCCTCGTATGTGTGCTTTGGTGTGTCTGTGCACATAAGGATGTCAAACTACACACCAAACCAGGATGGGAAAATCCCATCCGACTCTATAAAACCCCTGCCACTCACTGACACTAGATTCCATTCGTTCTTCTGTGTATGTTCATGCTTGCAGACATTGACTTTGCCACCAGAAAAATAGCCTCCCACCTGCACCAGACAAAAGTGATCGTCCAAAATGGAGACAAGTTTGAAACAAAGACCCTGAGCACCTTCAGGAACTACGAGGTCAACTTCACCATCGGAGAGGAGTTTGAGGAGCATACGAAGGGTCTGGACAACCGTAAGGTCAAGGTGGGACAGTTTTCTTGTGTTTTTCACTCAGTTGAACAAGAAAAGTCCTCCCAATGACCAGTAGCTGGAGAAATTATGGTTGAAAGCAACCAAAGAGTAGGGCTGCACAATTAATCAAACAAAGTGTCTGTTTGCACCTGGGTGAGAACAGGCATACAGCAGCCATTCAGCTATTCACACCCCACCACCTCATTTTAGCTATAGAGAGCAACAAATTCTCTGTCAATCAGAGGTTGTGGAGGATGAATTGGTTAGGTCATCCCAGGCAACTCAAATTCAAGTCTAGTGTGAACTTAGGTGACTCATTATTTATAGCTTTTAAAAAATATATTATCTATTTATTATCTAGTTTTCAGTTGAAGTTTGTTTAGGTTTAGGCAACAATTTAACTAGTTAAATGGGTTTGGGTAACAGAACTACTTGGTTGGGTTTAGGAAAAGATCATGGTTTGCCAGTGCCATGCAGGTGTAAATAGCCACATTGGCTATTTACATCCCAGCTGCAAATAACATTGTTGGCCATGGGCACCTGGGTGCTTGTTTCTGCCTAGCTAGGCTATATACTGGGCATAAATAGCCACATTTGCTATTCCATCCTGGGTGCAAATTGAGATTGACTATTCCACCCTTGATGCAAATAGCATCTGCCAAAATCGAAATATTATAAAAATCACAATAAGGCCAAATACAATATCCAAATCACAGAAGCTGCAATTTTTTTTTTATAAAGTAAAAATGGTACAGTGTAATGAAGTACTTCAGTGCTGCAGAGATTTCCTGCCCTACACATCTTGTTGTCCAGATGTAAGAAAACATGCTTGTTTGGTATGGACTGCAACAAATGTCATGAATTATATCTCAATATCTGTCAGAATAATCAATATCTTACAGCCCGACCATAGAGCCACTGATGATAAAAAGCTGTTTGTGTGTTTGTGTGCTGATATTAGACACTGGTTACCTGGGATGGAGACAAGCTGGTGTGTGTTCAGAAGGGGGAGAAAGAAAATCGTGGCTGGAAGCAGTGGATTGAGGGAGACATGCTACACCTGGTGAGAGAAAGTGTGACACATTGGGTTAAGCTGTAAAAGGTTTAACATATTTGCCAGGAAATTAGATGTTTCTGTGTGATCACAGCTGCAGCAATAACCTGCAACATCAGTCTCCCCAGTTGACATATTATTAACCAACATTAAACAACATAGTAGAGACCACACAAACACTTTCTCCCCACACTTGCATGATGAAATCTGTCTTAACCCTAATTATATCAGACTGATCTGTCTCATATCTATCGGCTATAACAATAAAAGAGATAATGAACCACTAAGCTCTCCCTGATTATGTAACTAAGAGGTATTTGTTGCGTCATTTTGGACTTGCAGTCTAAAGGTCTTTATCTTCTCTTTCAGGAAATTACTGTTCTTGACAAAGTCTGCCACCAAGTATTCAAGAAGACCCAGTAAGATGGGAGCAACCCTTATCTGCACAAAGCTGTCTGTCATGTGTTGCTGTCTATTTATAATATAATTGTGAAGACCTGTAATAAACCAATTTAATGCCGCTGTTCCTTTTCTCTTTTTTAAATTAAAATATGCTACAATTATAGATAAAGTACTTATTTGTCCATATTAAAGTCCAGTTTCCCTCAGTACTTGTTCCCCATAGTTCGGTGAATGGATCGATCCCCAAATACTATGGATACAAAATCTTGATTTAAGAATTGATACAGTGCTACTAGGATCAAAGTCAATAAAATTGAATCACATGGTAAGTGACATCCTGGGCACATGAACATTCCTCTTAGTGCCACAGTATTAACAGATCTGCTTCTGCTGTTTGCCTGCAAGCAGTGATCATTACCATTTCTTTATTCACCATTTTAAACAGTCTAATGGTTAAACACACACATAGTGAAGAACACTGAAAAAGAGAACTGTTGGACAAGTTTTTTAAAAATTATTTCAATTGGTAGTACACAAATAATTGTCCTCTTTTAAAGCTGTGGTAACTGGATTTGAACTGGATTCCAATTAAACATTTGTTAATTTGTGAATGAACAAATGTTTATTTGGTTGTTCAGTTTACAACCACACTTAACCAACTTTAAATATTACTTCAGTTAGTAACACACAAATGAATTAAGTTTTTTTCCAATCAAGTTTACAAGTTAGGTTAACACAAAAATTCTTTAAAAAATGAATTCATCATTTGTGTGTTACCATTTGAATTATTTTCTTAATCTGGTGCAGCGGTTCTCTTTTTTTTATTGTCATTAACAGAGAATATTAAAAAGAAAGGCCTGGTGTTTGGGTTAATTATTTGGCAGTAATATATTCAGAAATAGAATAGTAGGTAATTATGCCATACCTCGCTCCCTTACATAATATAGCATTAGCTAATGTTAACAATAACAATTGACATTTTTATTGATATCTGTGATCCTGGCCCTATAGATCCAAACCAAATTTTGTGGTATTGCTCACCACTAATAGTTCAGTAATGTTCCAGTAATTATTAATTTCTGTTGCCCTTTTCTTTCAATAAATATGTTTTTACTAGGCATCATGAAAAATTTGAAGCAGACCCTTGTACCTAAAAATTTTCTCTTTAATATTTGAATATCTCGTCTTAAATATACATATAGAAAAGTTCTAGTGATGCACTGCAAAAAATGTTTAAGTCTCATATTTAACCAGACATAATCTGTAAGATTTGCGTGACACATGAATCCATATATCTGGGTCATACATCTTTGCAATTGCAGTTGTTAGAATTAAGACTCAGTCAGAGGTAAACTTTGTGAGTTTTTTAAAGTGTAGCCTGTGTATTTTTTGCAGTGTAGCAAGCTACAGGAGCTCACAGGTACAACATGTTCTGCCGGATCTCGAGCTGCTCCCACAGGAAGCGCTGAGGATCCACGTCGCCAAAAGAAGCTGCGTCAAGTCAGTCAGCGACAGAGGAGATTACAACCGGAAAAGAGCCATATTGTCTTCAAAATAAAAGCATTACATTTACAACCATAAAACTAAAGGATATTTTTTTAATGCTCCAATATAAAAATAAAAGCAGGGTCAACATTTATAAGTCAGTTGTCAAAAACTTGGGCCCACTCTGAGAGCAAGTGAAAGCTGGAGTCAAATTGCTTACCCTGGTAAGTGGGTTGTGGTCATGATTATTACACAGTGGTGGAAGTCAAGTACTCAGATCTTTAAAGTAAGCAGCACCACCACAGTGTAGGAAAAAGTCCTGCAGTCAAAATTAGTAAGAGTACAAAAGTATCAGCTTAAAAATGCACTTAAAGTAGGCCTATCAAAAGATCAGTTAAATCTATTTTGTATTGTTAATCTGAATCTGCAAAGTAACAAGTAACTTAAGTTATTAAATATAGTGGAGTAAAAATAAAGTATTCCCTATCAGATGTTCTGGGTTAGAAGCATGAAGCAGCAGGAAATGGAAATACTCAAGTTAAGTACAGGTACTTCAGAAAGTACTTTTAGGTTCAGTACTTGAGTAAATGTACTTTCCATCATTGTTATTGCAATACTCGCTGACAATTCATGGCATATTATTAATATTTTTATTGTTGTTGTTGTTTTGAAAGGTAATATTTAGACTCTTAGGTTAAAATGTTGGTCTGTCCCAATCTTGCAGCCTGTCTGTCTACAGTTCTACGTGTATTTTTATGTCATTAGTTTCATTTCAGAGAGCCCTAAGTGCCTCGAGGTTTATTGTGAAAATCCACACCGGAAGTCATCTTGTTTTTATTCTTGCTCTCCTGCCTACAAAACTTTCTCCACTGAGTTGAAGCTCGACGAGAGCAGCAGGGAGACCCGGTTACTGAACGACACCGCAAAGACGTGGAAACATGGTAGGCGCAACAACCAACCAAACAAAATAACTTTGCAGTAACTTTGATGGTTTGTCGATTGATGTTTGTAGTTCTTTCGGCAAGAACGCGCGGCACTGTGTGCGTCAAACAACTATCCATAAACCTTTACACGAGAGTTGGAAACATGCAAAACTAACAGTAAACTGTAAATGTAGCAACCATATGCAACAGCAGAATCAATCAAAGACAAATATTTCATGATCAACAAAGTTAAAACCCGCACAGGAGAACGACTTTTTTGTTACATCGTATGACAAAGTTTTTACGTCTGCTTAATTGGAGTTGTTTTTTTTGTTTTTTTTTTAACATACATTCATCCTATTATTGGTAGTAGATCAATGAAAAGGCCAGACGTTTTCAATGACATGATTAGACTTGAAAGGACTCAGTCACTCTTGGGCAGGCATGCATATAAAATGTGGAATGGGAAGTATCAACAGACACACCCCCTCCGTAACTATGTCCAAAATCTGAAATACAATATAATGTAACATGCTGTTAAAATGTTTCTTACAACATGTAAGTGACTGAATTAAAAATATCTACATTATCTACGATGCAAAACATACCAAATGGAAAATAATATTTCATAAACAGGCTGCTGATTGTCTGCTCAATGAGTGGTTTTACAAACTTCTGGGAAAGAATATCAGCTGTTGTTGAGGGGAGCTGATTAGTTAGCTTATTAGACTGATGCTGATTAATGTCTTTTAGTATAAAATAGAGTAACAGATATATTTTTTGGCCTTTTGGTCATTTTCCTTAATGCAAGTTTAATATCTGTATATTTTCTATTTGTGTTTTTTACATATATAGTTATTTATAATGATTAAAATTAACAGTGAAATTTTACTCTTTCATGGCCCTGATGAACATTAGCTGCATCAGTATCAGTCGACTCTAGTGTAATAATTTTCTTTTTTATTGTACAATGTAGCCTCTGCGGTTGGACATCAAGCGGAAGCTAACTGCTCGGTCAGACCGGGTGAAGAGTGTGGATCTGCACCCCACTGAGCCATGGATGGTGGTCAGCTTGTACAGCGGCACCGTGGTGGTCTGGAACCACGAGACGCAGGTCACTATCAGTACACACAGTCCTCTAATATCACAAATCACTTGTTTGATCACACACAATCCCTTCATATGTCTTCACCTGAACTTTTGATTGTCTGCTGTTAATGTGGTTTGGATCCTGTGTGTGTAGACGATGGTGAAAACCTTTGAGCTGTGTGACTTGCCTGTCAGAGTGGCCAAGTTTGTAGCCAGGAAACACTGGGTCATTGCTGGAGCGGTAAGTGTCATAACTCAACTGGACTTTAATGTATGTCTGAATTTACAATTCATGTCAGTTACCCTCCTTCTCTGTACTTGATTTAATAAGAAATTAGAAGTTTAAATAATAAATATTCATCTCTTTTCAGTATCTTCAGTCCAGTTGCTCTCTTATTATCTCTTCCTGGTGTAAGGCCACAAGTCATCAACAACTTCTTGGCTAAAAACAAGGTTTACCTAGTCTGTTGCCACCCTCAGTTTGGCCTTTGTCAAGAAACTGGCATCCATAGAAAAGTTTAATTTCATCTTAAACCAGAGCACCTGCAGATTAATTCTATTCCTGATATGCTATGATCTATTAAGTCGAGAAATCTGGACTTATTTTCCTATTTATTGTTTCTCTATTAAGTTTATACAATTAGACAAACCCTGGATGCTCAGTTACAATACCATTACACTATGCATCTTAAAGAAAACGGAGACTTAACTAAACCGAAACGGTTCATTAAAAACTTAACAAATCTCTCCTGGTTGCACGTGGCAGTTGTTGTGTCATTGCAGTAGGTGCTTCACCATCTGTTGCCTTAAAAGTTTTTAATTACAAAGGTAGTTGCATTTTTTTATTGTTGTACACTAATAATCACAATTGACCTGGTTTGGGTTAATATTGCACAGACTCAGTCAACCAGATTTTCTGTATATGACTATTGCGTTATTAACCCAACCTTAAAGTCCTTGTAGAGGAAAAGGGAGTTTTTCTTCTGAACACATACATATCAGAACATTAGTTGATCAAACGTGAAAACTATGTATGTAAACTATGAGAACTATGTAGTACTGAATTCTGGAGTTAGACCATTAAACTGTTTTTCACAATTGCTGTGTTCAGGATTTTTTGGGCAGACCTGAAAAATGTCTCGGTGTCGTGCCAGAGCCGTGGACCACCAACACTATATAAGCCCCACTAACCGACACACAAACAACACCACCTCCCCCTCTCCTCACCCTCCCTAGCTGTCGGTTATGAATGTATCTGAAGTGACTCTCTCAGCCCAGCCGTTCACTTCAGCTCACTTCAGTTCCAACAACCAGACACAGAAGAAAAAATGTACCATCCTGTTAATGTCCTCGAGTTCTGGTGGCTCAAACATGTCTGGACATGTCCAATAAAGCTGCTAGACAGAGCATCCATGTTCAGGTCGTGGTGGTGTTTGACCCTGAGACAGTGGGGCGGTGATCATAGCAGATAAATTTGTGTTTTTGTGTTTTGTTTGGGGCCAATGGACTTGTCAAAGTTTTCGTCTGTCCCCAGGATGATATGCTGATTCGTGTGTTCAATTACAACACTCTGGAGCGAGTTCACATGTTTGAGGCTCACGCTGACTACATCCGCTGTATCGCTGTCCACCCTACACAGCCCTACATCCTCACCAGCAGTGGTAGGAAAGAGCTGCATACACTCACACTTACACTGAAAGTGCACATCATGATTCTAAAACATTTAGCTTTCCTAAGTGTAAGGAGAAAAGAATATCATGCTCATCATCTCATCATCATCGTGTTTTATGTGTGTGTTTTCAGATGACATGTTGATCAAGCTGTGGGACTGGGACAGAAAGTGGGCTTGCAGTCAAGTGTTTGAGGGACACACTCACTATGTCATGGAGATTGTCATCAACCCCAAAGACAACAACCAATTTGCCAGTGCTTCTCTGGACAGAACTATTAAGGTACATGCACACACAGACACACATGCAAATGTTTGTAAGGGCACACAAAAGAAGATTGCTTCAGGGCACAAACTGAAGAAGATGCTGTTCTTCCAGTTTAAGAAGTGACAGGGACACTTTCTTCACAGCCAGATGTGATGCAATGAAATGATAGATGTGATGTAATCAAACACTACCAGAAGCTTTAAATTACAGTATTTAAACATGACAATCATATACTGATATTTACAGTTCTTCACAAAATCTAAAAATGACATGAAATGCATCAGCTGTCATTCGTCCCTGTCAGAGACGCTCTTCCATACACTCTTTTTCTCCATGTTTTTGCTTGTTGTACTGCAGGTGTGGCAGCTGGGCTCAAAGACTCCCAACTTCACTCTGGAGGGCCATGAGAAGGGTGTGAACTGTATTGATTACTACAGCGGAGGGGACAAGCCGTACCTCATATCAGGGGCTGATGACCGCCTGGTCAAGATCTGGGATTATCAGGTACCAAAATGAACTGTACACCAAAAAGAACTGCCACATGCCTACAGTTTATCATGTTAAAGTTTTTTTTTTTATTCTACACTTTATCCAAGTAACAGCCAACTCAGTCTGAGTACATCATCCATATGTAATTACATTGCTAAACAAGTAATGCACAGTTCCCAGTAAAAATCACAATAGAACTCAAACAAATCAGAGACATACCATCCAGTTTCAACTTTAAGTAGTTAAATAGCAAATCTCAATTGGGCACATATTAGAGACTACAGAATTCTCAATAACATATATTCTTAATGTATCACCCTGTCATTCTTGGTTTAGTCCCCATATCATCAGCCCACTGCTCATCATATGACAAAGACTCAGTCGATGTTGAAATGTCAGACTCAAATATTGTAGCCTTATCTGTGTCGATTTTCCAGTGACATAGAAGTGTATCCTGCCTTCTTCCTGTAGATACCTTTCTTGTCCGCCAACTTTATTCCATATTAAAGCTGCGGTAGGCAGTTTATTATTGGTGTCACTAGGCAGAAGTTCCACAATAACCTTGTAATTCAAGCGGTGTGAGAAAGAACAAGACTTCTGCTCCTCCTCTTCGCTTTAGAAAATCTAGCTCGTGACATGACACTTTGGCCGATCACAGGTCAGTGAGATAGTTGATTGTTGAGTCTCATTCCCAAAATGTCAGTATTTGATGACCCAGGAATGAGACTTAACAATTATTTGCATTTCGTCAGAATTGCCCACCGCAGCTTTAAGCAAATGATTTCATAAGAGCTGTACAGGAAACCTCACATCGTTTTCATCAAATATATTTATGTAATGGCAACAGAAGTGGTAGATATAGTAGGCATAGAATCTGTAGTGAAAGTGAAAACAGGAATGTATTTCCACAATGCTACATGTCAATTTTCAAAAACAAAAAAACACCAGTCCCGCTCTAGTGTAGCAGATACCATGTGCATATTATTCCTCATGAATATTCAGTGTTCTGTTTTGCTAATATACATACACGAGCAGTTTAGATATTAAAATCATAGCACAGCGTTGCCATATGACATTATGTGATGAGTTTGTGTGCTGTGTGTCTTTATCTACCAGAACAAAACCTGTGTTCAGACTCTGGAGGGTCATGCCCAGAATGTGACCTGCGTCAGTTTCCATCCTGAGCTGCCAATCATCCTCACAGGCTCTGAGGATGGTAGGTTTTGTATTTGAATTAAACATTTTAAAGCTACACAAACACAGAAATTCTGTAGCCCAGCATCAGCACAGCATCTTGAGTGATTTTGATCTCTTTGTTGTTTCTTGAGGCACTGTTCGAGTGTGGCACTCCAACACCTACCGACTAGAGAACACACTCAACTATGGCATGGAGAGGGTGTGGTGTATATCTGGCCAGCCTGGCTCCAACAGCGTGGCTATAGGCTACGATGAAGGCAGCATCATCATCAAGGTATACTGTGTGGTTGGGTGTGGTGGCATCAGAATCTTGCATGCAATGCATCTTGGTACATGTAGGCACTGCTAGTATGGCCTGTGAGCAGAAGAAATCTGTTTTCTTGGTCAGTTGAGCACACAATGATGAATTTATTTCTTCAACTGACTAAATTCGCCAACACTGACAGGACATTCATATGAGAAGTGCCAAAATGTCCCTGTTTTCCCTGATTTCTCATGTAGATGCCTGAAATTACAAATGACCAATTTTAAAGAATATAAATGTCAAGGGTCATGGTCTTATCATATTTAGAGTGAACAAGCTGTAAGCATGAAGGACCAGGCTGATGTGAGCTTCTCATCTCAGATCATTATCATTTAGTTAATTAGTTTTTCCCAATTTCATTCTTCAGCTGCTTTCAACTTCTGAATTAGAATCTAATCAATGGCCTCTTGCACTCCCATCTTTTGTCACTGACGCCCTTAAGGACTGCAGCTGGGAATAATGTCAGTAATCTCTTGTTAACAGAAAATTGAACAGTAACATTCAAATTCAAACTGTAAACAACTTCTGAGTTTATTAAACCCCACAAATCCTCACAGAAAATAGAGGGCATGGCCTCTTTAGTCTTAATAGCAGCTACAGACGGTCATATAATACATACTCAGTTGGAGTATTATCACCAGCAGTTTCCCATCCCTGCATTCCTGTGTACCTCTTTTCATCTCTTTTGTCTTCTCTTGCACCTGACCCTCCTCTCTTCCCTCCGCCTTTGTCTCAGCTGGGTCGGGAGGAGCCGGCCATGTCCATGGACTCCAGTGGGAAGGTCATGTGGGCTCGTCACTCCGAGGTGCAGCAGGCCAACCTG